>SJYX01000424.1:625404-640751 GCA_006410675.1 Oreotragus oreotragus | reverse complement strand
AAAAAAAAAAAAAAAATCAGACTTCCAGACTTAAATCAGCAGATCAAGTCTCCTGTTCACTTTCCATTCGCAAAGCATTGCATATAGAAGGTACTTGATATTTTACAATTGAATGCTAAGTGGCAGGCCCTGTAAGAGTTTTTGGTGTATTACCGCCTACACAGCTTTCCTCTGCTGGGCAGCAATCAAATCCAATCATTTTATATAGATTAACTAATTAAATCCTCTCTGTAACCTGTGAGTTAAGTACTTCTGGTCCAGTGTTCCTATCTGAACTCTTGGCCAGGTATGTCTCAAAATGCAGGATTTTTCCTATTTTAAGAAAGTCACAAGGTGTGAGTAAATTCCTATTCTCCAAATTAAAGAAAGAAATTGGAAGACTGACAAATCTTTGGCCCTAATCCCAGGCCCTGAATAAGTAACTATAGAATCCAGAATCCCAGAAACCAGCCCCAACCAGCAACAGCTGTGCTTTGGTACAAACATATGAAGATCAGCTCGTTGCTTTGTTCAGGAATCTGTTCTGCCACACAGTTCTCCTTTCTAGGCATGTAATAAAGTCAGCTTTGTTTCAGAAGTAGTATTTGGAATAATATTAATCCCTCCGTGTGGATAATACAGGACACCCTCAGAGAATCTTGAGGCAATACCCTGAAGTCAAATACAATATTTGACTTCAGCAGAAGGACTTCCCTGGTGGTCAGGGGCTAAGACTGCGCTTGTAAGGCAGGGGAATGGGTTCAATCCCCGTTTAGGGAACTAGATCCCACCTGCTGCATCTAAAAGATCCCACATGTCACAACTAAGACCTGGTGCAGCCAAAATAAATAAATATTAATATATACATATTCCTTCAGGAGAACATATGCATATTCACACTAAGTAGGATAAATACAGCCTAAAAATTGCCTCAGGTTAGCTCAGGTCATTTTTATATAGATTAACTAATTAAATCCTCTCTGTAACCTGTGAGTTAAGTACTTCTGGTCCAGTGTTCCTATCTGAACTCTTGGCCAGGTATGTCTCAAAATGCAGGATTTTTCCTATTTTAAGAAAGTCACAAGGTGTGAGTAAATTCCTATTCTCCAAATTAAAGAAAGAAATTGGAAGACTGACAAATCTTTGGCCCTAATCCCAGGCCCTGAATAAGTAACTATAGAATCCAGAATCCCAGAAACCAGCCCCAACCAGCAACAGCTGTGCTTTGGTACAAACATATGAAGATCAGCTCGTTGCTTTGTTCAGGAATCTGTTCTGCCACACAGTTCTCCTTTCTAGGCATGTAATAAAGTCAGCTTTGTTTCAGAAGTAGTATTTGGAATAATATTAATCCCTCCGTGTGGATAATACAGGACACCCTCAGAGAATCTTGAGGCAATACCCTGAAGTCAAATACAATATTTGACTTCAGCAGAAGGACTTCCCTGGTGGTCAGGGGCTAAGACTGCGCTTGTAAGGCAGGGGAATGGGTTCAATCCCCGTTTAGGGAACTAGATCCCACCTGCTGCATCTAAAAGATCCCACATGTCACAACTAAGACCTGGTGCAGCCAAAATAAATAAATATTAATATATACATATTCCTTCAGGAGAACATATGCATATTCACACTAAGTAGGATAAATACAGCCTAAAAATTGCCTCAGGTTAGCTCAGGTCAAAATCTGCTACCAAATGAGTTTGCCACAAAACCTTTTTCAGAACTTTTTGGATTTTAGAATCGCAAGCTGGGAATTGTTGTTCACTCCCTGAGTCGTGTGTGACCTTCCAGCCCCATGAACTGCTACATGCCACACTTCACTATCTCCAGGAGTTTGCTTAAACTCATGTCCATTGAGCTGGTTACGCAGCACCACCTCATCCTCATCCCCTTCTTCCTCCCTTCAATCTTTCCCAGCATCAGTCTTTTCCAATGAGTCAGCTCTTCACATCAGGTGGCCAAAGTATTGGAGCTTCAGGATCCATCCTTCCAGTGCATATTCAAGCTTAATTTCCTTCAGGATGGACTGGTTTGATCTCCTTGCTGTCCAAGGGACTCTCAATCGTCTTCTCCAGGACCACAGTTCAAAAGCATCAGTTCTTCAGTGCTCAGCCTTCTTTATGGTCCAACTCTCATCTATGTATGACTACTGTAGAAAAACATAGTTTTTCTCTATACGGACCTTTGTCAGCAAAGGGATGTCTCTGCTTTTTAATATGCTAAGTTGGTCATAGCTTTTCTTCCAAGAAGCAAGCATCTTTTAATTTCATGGCTTCGGTCACGATCTGCAGTGATTTTTGGAGCACAAGAAAATAAAGTCTCTCACTGTTTCCATTGTTTCCCCATCTATTTGCCATGAAGTGATGGGACTGGGTGCCCTGATCTTAGTTTTTTCAGTGTTGAGTTTTAAGCCAGCTTTTCCACTCTCTTTCACTCTCATCAAGAGTTTCTTTGCTTTCTGCCATCAAAGTGGTGTCGTCTGCATATCTGAGGTCATTTATATTTGTCGATCTTGATGCCAGCTTGTGAGTCATCCAGCCCAACCATTTGCATGATATACTCTCCATATAAGTTAAATAAGCAGGTTGACAGTATACAGCCTTGACATACTCCTTTCCCAATTTTGAACCAATCTGTTGTTCAGGGTAAGTTTCGAACTGTTGCTTCTTGTCCTACATACAGTTTTCCCAGGAGACAGGAAAGGTGGTCTTGTATTCCTTTCTCATTAAGAATTTTGCACAGTTTGTGGTGACCCCCACAGTCAAAGGCTTTAGCGTAGCAGGGAACTTGTATTATGTCTCTATTTTATGGCTGAAGAAACTTAGGGACAGATGGATTAGATGGCCCAAGACCAAATAGCCAGAAAAGGATAGAGTAGGATTTTAAATTCTAGGAAGACTTTCTGGAGTCCTGTTTTATTAATAGGGGCTTCCCCAATGACTCAGTGGGTAAAGAATCTGCCTGCAGTGCAGAAGATGCAGGGGACACAGGTTCGATCCTTGAGTCAGGAAGGTCCCCTGGAGGAGGAAATGGCAATCCACTCCAGTACTCTTGCCTGAAAAATTTCATAAAGGAGTCTGACAGGTTACAGTCCAAAGTGTTGCAAAGGGTCAGACACAACTGCTCACAACTGGCTTGGTTATGAATAGAAATGTATTGCCTTCAGTTTAACATCATTTTCTATTTTATTTCATCCTCACAACAACCTTATATTAGATTGAACTATATAGAATTGTTAATATTCAACCTTTTTTTTGGCTGCATCATGCACTGTTTGTGGGATCTTAGTTACCCACCAAGGATTGAACCTCAGGCCCTCATCAGTGAGATCATGAAATCCTAACTACTGGACCATCAGGGGATTCCATATTCAACCTTTTTCAAAGTATAGAAATTCTATTTCATTTGGTTCAAATTAATATTATTCTTGTTTTATGAAAAGGAAATGTAGGCTCAGAGGAATGAGCCAGTTAGTTATAGGACAGAAGTTAAGAGCCAGTGCTTGGGTTAAATCAAGACCTGGCCTCTGACCCTCACCCACCAGCCAGGTAACAGTGATTTTACTTCTCTAAACTTGTTTCCTCATCACTAATAAGAACAATGATAACTATGGGTCAAAATTTGGAGGCAGTTAGATGCCTCCCACAAGAGGTAAACAAGAAGTCACACATCACCAAACACACAGTCCCTTGGTAGGTGAAGTCACTCAGACTTCTCCACACAGAAAATGCACACTTTTTGTAGAAATAAATGAAGAACGCCCAAATAAGAACAAACAGAACAAGCTTCTTACTCAGAACTTGCCGCCACCACTTGCATCTGGACCAGACTCACAGGCAGGCAGAGGAGTAGGCAAGCTTCACAGTGAAAAAGAGAAGGTGTCAGGTGTGCTGTGATAGGAGGGAGCTGGCGTGGGATAGCTGGAGGTGGGCTAACCAGAAGGAGAGCATCCTCTTTGACTGGTTTGGGGAGCATGTTTAGCTTTCTTTGATTGGAGAGTGAAAAAGTTGGCTTAAAACTCAACATTGAGAAAACTAAGATCATGGCATCTGGTCTCATCACTTCATGGCAAATAGATGGGAAACAATGGAAACAGTGACAGACTTTATTTTGGAGGGCTCCAAAATCACTGCAGATGGTGACTGCATGAAATTGAAAGATGCTTGCTCCTTGGAAGAAAAACTATGACCAACCTACACAGCATATTAGAAAGCAGAGACATTACTTTGCCAACAAAGGTCTGTCTAGTCAAAGCTATGGTTTTTCCAGTAGTCATGTATGGATTGTGAGAGTTGGACTATAAAGAAAGCTAAACGCTGAAGAATTGATGGTTTTGAACTGTGTGTTGGAGAAGATTCTTGAGAGTCCCTTGGACAACTAGGAGATCAAACCAGTCAATCCTAAAGGAGATGAGTCCTGAATATTCATTGGAAGGACTGATGCTGAAGCTGAAACTGCAGTACTTTGGCCACCTGACTCAAAGAACTGACTCATTTGAAAAGACCCTGATGCTGGGAATGATTGAAGGTGGGAGGAGAAGGGGATGACAGAGGATGAAATGGTTGGATGGCATCACCGACTCAATGGACTTGAGTTTGAGTAAACTCTGGGAGTTGGTGATGGACAGGGAGGTCTGGCGTATTTCAGTCCATGGGGTCACAAAGAGTTGGACACAACTGAGCAACTGAACTGAACTGATTGATCCTGAGTTGGAAGTGGGGATAAAAAATATACAGCAGCTGACCAGGTCCTCAGAATTCTGGGGCAGTTACTGCAGAGTTTTTTGTTTTCTGGACTGGTTGCTGCAAAGATTGGGGTTTGGCTTCCATGTGCAGCAAGCAACTCATGAAGTCAAGCGTAGCTGCAATGGAGAGCTAAACAACAACCCCTGTAGCAATGCCTTTGAGTTGCTGCCAAATGCAAATAATGGTGGCTGACTCCTTGCAATCTCTGAGTAAATAGCTTTTGCTTGTTCTCATTTCAGTGGTCCTAACTATTTCCACATGTCTGACAGCACAGCCTTCCAGGCAGAAGCCAACAGCCTCTAAGTGAAAAGCAAACACAGTGAGTTTGGGAATAGCAAGGTGGCCCAAATGATTGGAGGAGGTTAAACTGGGAGGAGCAGTAGGACATGAGGTCAGAGAAGAAAGACAAGGGCAGATTATCCCTGCCCTTATAAGACTTGTGGCTTTGACTCTGAGTGAGCTGGGAACCATTGTGGGTTTTGAGTAGAAGAATGACCTGATCTGACATGAACTGCTAGATCCAGAAAAGACTGTATTTAATAAACAGTAATCTAATTGAGCTATATTGTTCTCTACAGAAGAAAGACTGTGGAAATAGGAAACATAAAGTCTAGTGGAAGAAAGAGCCAGAAGAGCAGGAATCAGGGGTGTTTATATCCAAAATTCTGGACACATTTCCTCTAAGATGACTCGTGAATAGGGGAGGGTGAAATAGCCCTTAAGAGTTAATCATGTGTGCTCTGCACCTGTTCTCCCCACTCATATGCCACCTCCTTCATCTAAGTTGTTCCTTTGTACTGAGCACTGATGATTGCACAGCAGATACAGCCATGAACCAGACAGACACATCCAGAGGAGATGAGATTGCTCTGCTGCTGCTGCTGCTGCTAAGTCACTTCAGTCGTGTCTGACTCTGTGTGACCCCATAGACGGCAGCCCACCAGGCTCCCCTGTCCCTGGGATTTTCCAGGCAAGAACACTAGAGTGGGTTGCCATTTCCTTCTCCCATGCAGGAAAGTGAAAAGTGAAAGTGAAGTTGTTCAGTTGTGTCCGATTCTCAGTGACCCCATGGACTGCAGCCTACCAGACTCCTCCATCCATGGGATTTTCCAGGCAAGAGTACTAGAGTGGGGTGCCATCGCCTTCTCTGGAGATTGCTTTAGGGGAGCAAAATTTTTTACCCCAAAATGTACCTCTTTCACATGAGGATTAATTTAGGCTGATTATTTTTAAACAGAAGATCAGAAGTTCTTCTTGTTGCCTCCACCTTAACTGCCTAAAAGAATTTAGATAAAAGGCCTGTTCCTGGAATAGGGCTGTTATGAGAAATGTCAGCAAAGAATATAGGCTAGGTGTAAAACAGGAGGGAAGGGGCAGGACACAATTTTGAAAGAATGATATAGGCCAAAGACACAACATAGACCCATTAAAATCAAATGGGTCCAAGATGGCAGACAAGATAGTTCCAAGGCACCATCAAAGACCAAAAAGTGGGTGGGGGGCCCAATTCCAGGAAATCTCCACCCCTCCCCCAAAACAGTTGGAATAACCCTCCCACTCATTAGCCTATGAAGTTACCCAGCCTATAAAAACTAACCACGCCACATTTGGAGGCCACTGCACTCACCCTCTGTGTTGGCCCACACTCTGTGAAGTGTGTTTCTCTCTGAATAAATCTACTTCTTAACCTATCACTTTATGTCTCACTGAATTCTTTCTACAGTGAGACATCAAGAACCTGAGCTTCATTACTGTAGGTTTGCGCTGGGTTCGAGTCCTAGCCATGTAGGTTCAAGTCCTCAGTTCAGTTCAGTCACTCAGTCGTGTCTGACTCCTTGTGACCCCATGGACTGCAGCACATCACACTTCCCTGTCCATCAACAACTCCCTGAGCTTGCTCAAACTCATGTCCATTGAGTTGATGATGCCATCCAACCATCTCATCCTCTGGCATCCCCTTTTCCTGCTGTCTTCTGCCGGGAGCCAGCATGGGAGATCCCACCCATGACAAGGTCATGCGGAGGAGACCTGACAGGCAAAGTGGATCAGGACTCGAGGGACTCACTGGACCTGCTTGAGCATCTACCCCAAACCAAAATCTGTCTGTCTACTGTTTACTATATTATGCCTTTCACCAACTCTTCTGACATTAACAGGGGGCTATCCTTGATCACCTTCCTCTGGAGAAAATCACCTTAGGGCTGTAGTTGATAAGTCTCCTGGGCATGAAAGGAGCCTTTCAACTCAAACCCCCCTGTTAGCATTCTGGCTTGCTTGGCAGGTTTATCCAGACTCTTGCAACTACACATATGATTGTTCACAACATCCCAAACATGACCAGGGAAGCCTAAGCATTCTAAAAATATACAGCCCTTGGAGGGGTGAAAAGCTTTTATTAAAATAATACTGGTGAAGGGTTTCATTGTTGAGCCAATGCTTGCTGCCAAGTTCCCATATCCCTTATCCATTGTGTGCCGGGGAGTGCCTTAGTTAATATAGTTGGAATGTAAGAAAAACAAGTAGTAGCCTTGGTGTTAACCACATCAGACATTTGAGCTAAAAAGTTCATTTTTTGTTGTAACCCACTGCACCTTTGCTCCACGAGAATGTAACTCTGTTTACTACTTTCTGAGGCTGACACAGATTGAGGCATAAAGAAAAAACACTTCAAGGGAAAACAAGTTTTCTGGTTGATCAACCTTTATCAAAAAAGGGTCATAAAATGTCAACAGGCCTCCAAGGCCAGAAGATAATGTACACAACATAAGACCCTTGTTTATGGAAAGGTATGCAGAAAAAAAAATCCTGGTTTCAATAAGGGCAAAACTGCTGGAATGTTTGAGTTGACTCTGCATGCATGACTTCGCATCTTTCATTTTCCTCTATGTACAAGTCAGGGTATAAAAGTTCCTTTTAAAATAAAGTTATGGGCCTTACTTCACCTAAGCTTGGTCTCCCCGTGTCATTCTTTCACCAACGCTGTTCATCCTGAGGGTATCCCTGGCCTCTGCTGAGGCTGGACCCCGGCAGTCTTCAATCTTTCCCAGCATCAGGGTCTTTTCAATGAGTCAGTTCTTTGTGTCAGGTGGCCAAAGTATTGAAGTTTCAGCTACATTATCAGTCCTTCCAATAAATATTCAAGACTGATTTCATTAAGGATAGACTGGTTGGATCTCCTTGCAGTCCAAGGGACTCTCAAGAGTCTTCTCCAACACCACAGTTCAAAAGCATCAATTCTTTGGTGCTCAACTTTTTGTATAGTCCAACTCTCACATCCATACATGACTACTGGAAAAACCATAGCTTTGACCAGATAGACCTTTGTTGGCAAGGTAATGTCTCTGCTTTCTAAAATGCTTTCTAGGTTGGTCATAGCTTTTCTTCCAAGGAGCAAGCATCTTTTAATTTCATGCAGTCACCATCTGCAGTGATTTTGGAACCCCCCCAAAATAAAGTCTGTCACTGTTTCTATTGTTTCCCCATCTATTTGCCATGAAGTGATGGGACCAGATGCCATGATCTTAGTTTTCTGAAAGTTAAGAGTTTTAAGCCAACTTTTTCACTCTCCTCTTTCACTTTCAACGAGAGGCTCTTTAGTTCCTCTTCACTTTCTGCCATAAGGGTGGTGTCATCTGTGTATCTGAGGTTATTTATATTTCTCCCGGCAAACTTGATTCCAGCTTGTGCTTCATCCAGCCTGGCATTCCCCATGATGTGCTCCTGGATATAAGTTAAATAAGCAGAGTGACAATATACAGCCTTGACATACTTCTTTCCCAATTTGGAACCAGTCCCTGTTCCATATCCGATTCTGTTGCTTATTCACCAGCATACAGAATTCTCAGGAGGCAGGTAAGGTGATCTGGTATTCCCATCTCTTTAGGAATTATCCACAGTTTGTTGTGATCCACACAGTCAAAAGCTTTGGTATAATCAATAAAGCAGAAGTCGATGTTTTTCCTGAAACTCTCTTGCTTTTTTGATGATCCAATGGATGTTAACAATTTGATCTCTGGTTCCTCTACCTTTTCTAAATCCAATTTGAACATCTGGAAGTTCACAGTTCATGTACTGTTGAAACCTGGCTTGGAGAATTTTGAGCATTACTTTGCTAGCGTGTAAGATGAGTGCAATTGTGTGGTAGTTTGAGCATTCTTTGGTATTGCCCTTCTTTGGGATTAGAATGAAAACTGACCTTTTCCAGTCATGTGACCACTGCTGAGTTTTCCAGATTTGCTGGCATATTGAGTGCAGCACTTTCACAGCAACATCTTTTAGGATTTGAAATAGCTCAACTGGAATTCCATCACCTCTACTAGCTTTGTTCGTAGTGATGCTTCCCTAAGGCCCACTTGACTTCACATTCCAGGATGCCTGGCTCTAGGTAAGCGATCACACTGTTGTGGTTATCTGGGTTATCAAAACAAAAGGATCCTTTTTGTGTTTGTTAGTTTTTTTATGAAGATCTTTTTTGCATAGTTTTTCTGTGTATTCTTGCCACCACTTCTTAATATCTTCTGCTTCTGTTAGGATGATACCATTTCTACATTCCTTTGAAGAAAGTAGGGAAAACCACTAGACCATTCATGTATGAGCTAAATCAAATCCCTTATGATTATACAATGGAAATGACAAATAGATTCATGGGATTAGATCTGATAGAGTGCCTGAAGAACTATGGATGGAGGTTTGTGACAATGTATAGGAGGCAGTGATCAAGACCTGTCTCTTATACACATCTAGATGTGTATAAGAGACAGATATTAATCCCTCCGTGTGGATAATACAGGACACCCTCAGAGAATCTTGAGGCAATACCCTGAAGTCAAATACAATATTTGACTTCAGCAGAAGGACTTCCCTGGTGGTCAGGGGCTAAGACTGCGCTTGTAAGGCAGGGGAATGGGTTCAATCCCCGTTTAGGGAACTAGATCCCACCTGCTGCATCTAAAAGATCCCACATGTCACAACTAAGACCTGGTGCAGCCAAAATAAATAAATATTAATATATACATATTCCTTCAGGAGAACATATGCATATTCACACTAAGTAGGATAAATACAGCCTAAAAATTGCCTCAGGTTAGCTCAGGTCATTTCAAGAAAATTAGAGATACCAAGGGAACATTTCATGTAAAGATGGGCTCGATAAAGGACAGAAATGGTTCAAGTCCTTGTTTGAGGTAAATGGTTTTAGGTGTGGTGGGGGGAAACTCAGCAGAGCCTAGAGATTAGAGTCCACTCTGAGTCCCCTCTGCAGGGCCCAGTTGATATTTACCAAATATTTGCTTTTCCATCTCCACTTACATTGCCCTCTTCCCATTTGAAGTCCCTAAACACTACCCCTAACATCCTCCTTTGCTTTTAACTGAACATGGTATTTAAGGTGAAAATTTCTGCCATTTTGGTGAGATACTCAGTTTTCTGCCTCTCTCCCATGTGTACATGTTATCAAACTTTTGATTATCTCTCGTTAATCTTACATCAATTTAATTCTTTGACCAGTGAGCACTTAGAAAGGTAGAGGAAAATATCTGCGTGACACTGCTGGGAACAACAAGCAGCTATAACATGCCATTCCCCGTGGGCTGGCCACTAAAAGATGCACAACATGAGAGGTGTGAAGTAAGTGTTATTTCCACAAAATGAGGACTGCAGCCCAGGAGACGGCACCTCAGGTAGCACTGAGAAACCCCTGCAGAGAAGCAGTGGAGGAAGTCCAATATATGTGATTTTGGTGAAAGGGGAGTCCAGTGCAATCAAGCAGTTATTTTACAAAAGGTTTTCTGCTTCACTGGGAGCTGAAGTCAGCACCAAAGGAGGGATTTAGTGCTTTTCTAGATATGAGGAGATGTTAAGGATGGGACCATGAAATCAGTTCCTAATGCTCAAAATTCTCCAAGCCAGGCTTCAACAGTACATGAACCACAAACTTCCACATGTTCAAACTGGATTTAGAAAAGGTAGAGAAACTAGAGATCAAACTGCCAACATCTGTTAGATCATCAATAAAGCAAGAGAGGTCCAGAAAACCATCTCCTTCTGCTTTATTGACTATGCCAAAGCCTTTGACATGTGTGGATCACAACAAACTGTGGAAAATTCCTAAAGAGATGGGAATACCAGACCGCCTTACCTGACTCCTGAGAAATCTGTATGCTGGTCAAGAAGCAACAGTTAAAACTAGACATGGAACAACGGACTGGTTCCAAATTGGGAAAGAAGGGCTGTATATCAAGGCTGTATGTCGTCACCTTGTTTATTTAACTTATATGCAAGAGTACATCATGGGAAATGCCAGTCTGGATGAAGCACAAGCTGGAATCAAGGTTGCCGGGAGAAATATAAATAACCTCAGATGACACTACCCTTATGGCAGAAAGTGAAGAAGAACTAAAGAGTCTCTTGATGAAGGGCAAAGAGGAGAGTGAAAAAGCTGGCTTAAAACTCTTAACTTTCAGAAAACTAAGATCATGGTATCTGGTCCCATCACTTCATGACAAATAGATGGGGAAACAATAGTAACAGTGACAGACTTTATTTTTGGGGGGCTCCAAAATCACTGCAGATTGTGACTGCAGCCATGAAATTAAAAGATGCTTACTCCTTGGAAGAAAAGCTATGACCAACCTAGACAGCATATTAGAAAGCAGAGACATTACTTTGCCAACAAAGGTCTATCTGGTCAAAGCTATGGTTTTTCCAGTAGTCATGTATGGATGTGAGAGCTGGACTATAAAGAAAGCTGAGCACCAAAGAATTGATGCTTTTGAACTGTGGTACTGGAGAAGACTCTTGAGAGTCTTTTGGACTGCAAGAGGATTTAACCAATCAATCCTAAAGGAAATCAGTCCTGAATATTCACTGGAAGGACTGATGCTGAAGCTGAAACTCCAATACTTTGGCCACCTGATGCAAAGAACTGACTTATTTGAAAAGACCCTGATGCTGGGAAAGATTGAAGGTGAGAGGAAAAAGGGATGACAGAGGATGAGATGGTTGGATGGCATCCCCAACTCAATGGACATGAGTCTGAGTAAGCTCCAGGAGTTGGTGATGGACAGGGAAGCCTGGCCTGCCAGTCCATGGGGTCTCAAAGAGTCGGACACAACTGAGCAACTGAATTGAACTGAAAGACCTGTTCCACCAGTTTCCCTGGAGCACAAAGTGTCCCATTCTCCACCCTGAGCTCCCTTCAGGGTGAGTCGAAGGGCAACAGTTGCAGCAGAACAGGATCCGGTCCCCACAGCAGCAGATGGCAAATGGCCTCGGCAAGCACAAATTTGTAGTTGACAAGCCTCGTAGATAATGTTAGATTATTTTGATATGGATTTAGTCTGGTACCATGGTTCCCAGACTGGGAAACAAAGCATCCCAGGGAATAAGAGCAAATCTACAGAGTCACCATGGGTATTTTTAAATTTCAAGGGAAATTCAGCAGCACCTGTCAAACACTGTACAAGACTACTTACTTCAGGTAGTTCACAGTTTCAACATAAAATCATGCTGCATTGCTTTTAATGATATCGTTGGGGAAGAAAAACTTTTCCTCTACCGTCTTAGGTTCAGTTTGGGTTATCTGCAAATTAAACTGACAAAAGAGATTAGCAAAAGGAAAAGTTTACTTTTGGAAACAATGCGAATACATGCAGAAGTGCTCAGTGGGGAAAGAAAAGACTTCTACAGTGAGGACAAATAGGTTTCTTTGGAAAGACAAATGGGTTTTTAGGAGGGCAAATAGGAGACAAAAAAGGTAGCGACTTAGCACATACACACAAGCATGGTATTCTGAGTAGGTCTCCTGACTCATCTCTCTGAGAAACTGTTTTTAGTGTTTTCTGTGCTAAAAAGCAAGTACTATGTAGAATGAGTGCTTCTGCTCAGGGCTCAGTTGTGCCTGACATTTTGCAACCCCATGGAGTGTAGCCTGCCAGGTTCCTCTGTCCATGGGATTTTCCAGGCAAGAGTACTGGAGTGGGTTAGCATTTCCTCCTCCAGGGGGTCTTCTCCTGCATTGCCATCAGGTTCTTTACGGCTGAGCCATCGGGGATGCCCCTAGGATGTGTGAGATGGTGTCCAAATCTGATTTTAAAGTTTGAGAAGTTGTGCAGTGCTCAGCCAGCACACACATCTCAATACTATGTATAGGTTATTTAAGAATGAAATTAAAATATTATTTTTCCTTTTAATTTATGTGTATTCCCCCCCCAACAACAACTCCTAAATTGTTAGAACATAAATCCTTTTTTTCTTTTTTTTTTAATAATTATAAAAAAAATTTTTTTTTTGGCTGTGCTGAGTCTTCACTGGTGTGCGGGCTCTCTCCAGTTGCAACAAGCTGGGGCTGCTCTCTAGTTGTGGTGCCCAGGCTTCTCACTGTGGTGGCTTCTGTTATCGTAGAGCACAGGCTCTGGAGCATCAGGGCTTCAGCAGCTTCAGCTCCCGGGCTCTAAAGCACAGGCTTAATGGTTCTGGGGCACCACCTTAGCTCTTCCGCAGCATGTGGGATCTTCCTGGATCAGGGATAGAATCTGTGTCTCCTGCACTGGAAGGCAGACTCTTTACCACTGAGCCACTGGGGAAGCCCCATAAATGCTTAGTAAGTGTTAGGAACATAAAACTATATGGGACTGTTGAGTATGTCTTTTGGCCTAGGAGGCTTGGTGCAGAAAGTAAAAGCACCAGGGTTTAGTTGTGATGAACCCCTGTTTAGTGGTTGAAGGTTCTGTTTGCAAACTTCGTGTGTTCAAATCCCAGCTGAGTTGCTTCCTGACTACATGCTTTTCTTGGACAAGTTATAATAGTTATCATCTCCGTGCCTCAGTTTCTTCATCTGTAAATTGGGAATGATGATAACAGGACCTAACTCTCAGGGCTGTGGTAAGGATCGAGTGGGATGGCATTGTGAAGCCCTCAGTCCAGTGCCTGCCCCACCCCCACCTGGCACACCAATTAATGGGGTAGAGTTACATAAAGAAGGCTCTGAAAGTTTTCTGAAGAATGCAGTATTATGTGTTCCTGCTACACCCATCCCAGGATCAGGCCTTGACTGACTGGAGAGAGGGGAGGCTTTGCATAGCCTGGGACACTCCCCTGCCCCACCCCAGCATTCCTCTCTCTTGGAAAATCTTCCCTGTTATCTCAAGAATCAGGGGGAGGGGAGGGCTAACACAGTCATTTCTCTGGTTCCCAGAGCCATCCTGAGTAGAACTGCCAGATGTTTTTCTAATTCTTAGTGCAACCCTTTTAGGTTGAATGTGGTCTCAGCTTCAGATCTCCACAGTCTGGCCCCAGTCTCCCTTCCCAGCTGACTGCCATTCCCACCCTCTGCCTTCACTGTCCTGGTGTCATCCTCTCCCCTGAAGCCACACAGACCTGGTTTCAATCCCAATGAAAAGAAAGATAGTGAAGTCGCTCAGTCGTGTCCGACTCTTGGCGACCCCATGGATTGTAGCCCACCAGGCTCCTCCATCCATTGAATTTTCTAGGCAAGAGTAATGGAGTGGGTTGCCATTTCCTTCTCCAGGCGATCTTCCCCGCCCAGGGAGCAAACCCAGGTCTCCCACATTGAGGGCAGATGCTTTACCGTCTGAGTCACCAGGGAATCCCATGTAATCTCATATACAAACGGTGGAGGCCTGTATAAATTATTTGCCCTGGAGCCCTGATCTCCCAATCTGATAAATGGGGCCCACAAAGACCTACCTCATAGGGTTACTGGGAGAATGGAATGAGATGAAGACAGTTACCAAATACATAATTTGTGCCCTATAAATATAAGTCACTTCACTTTCACGTGCTGTCTCTGCACCCTGAAACACGCTTGCTCACATTTTCTTCACCATTCCCAATCCAAATGGAACCAAGCAGAGCTCTGCCCCCTCACCTAGGTGCAAAGGCCCCTCCATGCTGCCTGCCTCTTGTTTGTAGAGAAGCTGAAGTCTCCCAGTCCCCCCTCCACCCCACCCCAACCCCCTGACCCCATCACAAAAAGAGCAGGCTCGAGCAGCTAGTGACTAGACAGTAGAGTCACAGAAGCCTTCTGTGCCTGACGCATGTTCCTGGCCATTTTACAGCTACGGTGACTGCCCACCAGAGGGCAAAGTTACCTGCGTGATGACCGCCATGGCATCAGCTGCTCCGTCTTGAGCGGTACTGAACCTATGGCGACTACTGAACCTATGAGCCAGTGCCAAGAACCCTTCAGAGACTGGAATTAACACTATTGCTCTCAGTACTCTATATCTGGTGGGCATCAACGTAATTATAGCTTGCTCTGTCATCTCACACGCTAGTAAAGTAATGCTCAAAATTCTCCAAGCCAGGCTTCAACAATACGTGAACTGTGAACTTCCTGATGTTCAAGCTGGTTTTAGAAAAGGCAGAGGAACCAGAGATCAAATTGCCAACATCCTCTGGATCATCGAAAAAGCAAGAGAGTTCCAGAAAAACATCTATTTCTGCTTTATTGACTATGCCAAAGCCTTTGACTGTGTGGATCACAATAAACTGTGGAAAATTCTGAAAGAGATGGGAATACCAGACCACCTGACCTGCCTCTTGAGAAACCTATATGCAGGTCAGGAAGCAACAGTTAGAACTGGACTGGTTCCAAATACGAAA
>SJYX01000424.1:604212-615444 GCA_006410675.1 Oreotragus oreotragus | reverse complement strand
CTCAATGTGCTTCCTCGTATTCTAGTCAAATGGCAATTAGCTGCTCCAAGACAGGGAGCCAAGCTGAGGGCTGAGCCCTGGTACGACTGAGGCCAGGGGATGGGACAGGCCAGTCTCTTGAGATCACCCAGCAGAGGCCTGATCAACTCAAATCCCCCTTTTCCTCATTTAGCAAGAGAGGACGGGGAAAGGACCCATGAGTCCTCACATGGGGAGGCCTAGGCAGGAGACCGTAGCTCACCTGGCCCCATCGCCGCCTCCCTGCTGTAACTTTGGACCTGCAGCTCTCAGAGGCTGGCAGAGTCCCAACTGGGGCTAGGGGTCAAGATCAGCAGGAACTCACTTGTTCTGGGTCAGGGTGGAGCCTGCCACCCTCACCTGGCTCCCAGAACCAGTTCTGACTACACTTGGGCTTTCCACTCCATACCCCAGGGGCCACCCGGAGGTGGCCTCCTCATCCCTCAGCCCAGTCCCGGGGCCTGGCCTGCCCCCTGCTGCCTGCTGGTGAGAAGGGCATCAGGTGAATGTGCCTCCCTTCTCAGAGCAGGGGCCAGAACCAGGAGGAAGCAACTGAGGTTACTACCCCTTTCCTGGCCCCTGGGGCTAGTGCCCCAGAAGGGAGGTGGGAGCAGGTGAGAGGGTGAAGGATGGAGGGGCATGGTCTGACTTACCTGGTCAAAGAGCTGGTGCTGAGCAAGGTACCCGATGTCCTTTGGCTGTTCCACGGGAGAGAAACCAGAGGGGACACAGAAAGCCCTGTTAGTTGTGACAGAGGTCTCTGGAGCTGCCAGTTCAGCTGGCTCTCAGCATCCTGCCCGCGGCAGCCACCCAAGGGCCCTCCTCTTCATCCCACTGGTCCCCTCCTCCGAGCCCGGGGCCAGTGTCATCCCTCGCCAGCCAGCAGGAATGGGCTGATGGGGGCACTCAGGGTCTGGTACTGTGACAGAGGTCTCTGGAGCTGCCAGTTCAGCTGGCTCTCAGCATCCTGCCCGCGGCAGCCACCCAAGGGCCCTCCTCTTCATCCCACTGGTCCCCTCCTCCGAGCCCGGGGCCAGTGTCATCCCTCGCCAGCCAGCAGGAATGGGCTGATGGGGGCACTCAGGGTCTGGTACTGCCTGTGCTACAGAGGTGGGCCTGAGTCAGTCACCCAGAGCCCTGGGGCTCACTTTCCATGAAATGTGAAGGGGCTGCGTACACATAAGGATTTTTAAAAAATAAAAACGGAATCATACAATATGCATTACTTTGAAGTCTGCTTTTCAATTTAATGATACATTGTGACTATCTCTTCAAGTGGATACATGCATATGTGACTCATTCTTTTGATGGATGCATGTTTTAGAGATAATGCATCATTATCCATTCAACCGTCCCCAGCTGGTAGACGTTCACGTGGTTCTACCATGGTGTTTCAGTGAACAGTAGAAGGCACGCGTGTGTGCGTGCTGAGTCGCTTCAGTTGTGTCCGACTCTTTGCGACTCCATGGGCTGCAGCCTTCATAGAACTCTTGATTTTCAGTTTATTTGGAAACATTCTCAGCGACATAAAAAAGCAAAATAAAGAAAATGTAGTTGGACAAATCAAAATTTGTTGTCTTTTAGGTGGCAAACCAGTTTTTTGGGATTAAGAGTTTGGATTCTGGGACCCAGATTTATCACTTATCAGCCATGTGGCCTTAGGTGTTTGAAACAGCCACATCTGTAACATGAGGCAAATAACAGTACTCTTACTGGGTTGTTGTGCGACTTAAACAAGTTAATACCCATGAAGTGGGACTTCCCTGGTGGTCCAGTGGCTAAGATGTCATGCTCCCAATGCAGGGGGCCTGGTTGGATCCCTGGTCAGGGAACGAGATACACATGCTACAATTAAGATCCCACATGTGCGGATTCAACTGCTGCAACTAAAGATCCCACGTGTGCAACAAAGATCAAAGATCCTGCATTCTGGAACTAAGACCTGGTACAAACAAGTGAATTTTTAAAAAAATCATCCATAAAGGGCTCAGCACTGTCCAGCAGCATAATTACTATATCATAGTAGTAGTTGTTGCTCTTATTATTATTACTATTTTTGAGGCAATTGCCTGAGGACCTTCTGATTAGAACTGAAATGAACATACTTTCCTGTCCCTGTTGAACAATACTAGGACCAAGCAAAAATAATCTAGCTGCTTGCTCCAGGAAATATCTGCTCCTGAAAGATAAGATTACAAACTAACCAAGCAGACAATTTATCAAGACTAACAGCTGGCTCATCAAGACTCTTTCAAGACCCCTGCCTTCATGACTCACTCATCTATTAAGTCGTAAATTGCACCCACCCAACCAGTTTCTTCCTTTGCAAGACCCAACCTCAAAGACCTATTTCTGGAGTTCTAGCCCCATATATCCAATTATCTGGTTGTCTCACCGGCAGATCAGAATTAACATATTGAAAGCTGAACTCTTTTTTATATTTTTTGGTTGTACCAAGTGGCTCAGGATCTTGGTTCCCCAACTGAGGCAGGAGATAGATGGGCTCCTGGTTATATGCTTAAAACTGGCCTCCTGTTTACATTTCATGGGGCAGGAAACAGTGGGCTTCAGGCAGGATGCTTGCAACTCATCTCTTATTTGCATTTCTTGAGACATGAGATAGGTAGGTTTCCAGGTTAGGCTTTTTAAATTAACCTCTTGTTTACTCTTCCGAATAAAATTAACAACAGAGACAGGGTAAATAGCCAAATTTGTCTCTTGTGGATGCCTTAGAATAATAGTCATGACAAGGACAAAGAGGGGCAAAACCTTGTTTGAGTTAATGATCCAGAGATCACTGCTCACCACACTTTCTTGGGACAAGGGAGACAGACATTACACATGTGCAGAAAGGTTCCATGAGGGTCAAGTGACAGGACAACGCCAGGCCAGAATGAGCCTTGCTTCTCCCAGACGCCTTTGCGTCGAGACCCATCTTGACTGAGAGATGCATGCACACCGAGAGTGAAGGTGCTGAGACAAGTTAGCGAGGAGAGAAACAAGAAGATTGGCCAGAAGGAAGACAAAGACTCAGAAAATCGCCCCCTTATAAAAGTTCCCAAAGGCACGGACTCCCTCTCTGAGTCCCCTTGAGCATCTTTCCACATGTACTTTGCTTTTCCTTTTTCCTTTTCTCTTTACGTCCTGCCTCCTTGGCTGAATTCTTTCCTGAGAAGGCAGGCAAGAACTGAAGATTTAGGCCCTAGGCACTTGCCTCTGTAGTCTAGGAGTTCAGGTTCCCAGTAAGGGAACTAACCGCTTCCAGCTACTTCTTACTGCTGCTTACTGTGAGCTGCTGCTCACTGCTGCGTGCATCAAAATCACAACCAGGGGCCCAACCTGGGCCCTTGGCAGGGAAAGTACACAGTCCCAACAGCAGGCCCACCAGATTCCCAAAACCAGAACTCTAAATCCCTCCTTCCATCCTGTTCTCTGCCCCTTCTCCATCTTAGTGACAGCTCTCTGCTCACCCAGTTGCTTAAGCTAGACACCCTGGTATCTCCCCCTGTCCACATCCAAAACCTCACATAACACAAACTGTGCCCTCCCATCTCTCTACCACTCTTAGTATCCTCTGTCGAGAAGAAAACTTTCCTCTACCCTTCTAGGTTCTTCTGGTTGGTCTAAGAATTAAATTGACATGAGACTGATTAACAGGAGAAAACCAAATTTAATTTTGAATGTATGGCAACTCCACGTACATGAAAGGTTCAGAGACAGAAAGGTAAAAAGAGGTCTGTATTCCATCCTGAGCTAAGGAATGTTATCGGGGCGTGGGGCTTCCAAGGACAGGAGGGTCATGGATGATAAGAACAATAAGGGTTTGGTAATTAGATGTTTGTCTTACCTTATACATGGAGCCATTTAGATAAAATTTATCTCTGAGAATGACTGATTTTTTTTTTTCTGGAAAAAATTCCAAATTTAAATGCTTCTAGGTAGTTAAGGGAAGGGTTGTCATTTCTCTTGAATCTGGAGGGTCTCAGTTGCCTTTAGTTCAAAATAATCCTCATGCAAGAGTGATACCTGTTGGGGGAGGTTTGCTCTAACCCCCCACACCTCCTTCTAACTTGACTCCTTGCTTTTGCTCTTATCTCCCTAACATTCATCCTCCATGTAACAGCCAGAGTGACCTTTTCAAAGCACAAATCATATCATGTCCCCTCCTCTCAGTAGAACTTGGCAGTGAATTCCCATCACCTTTGGATTACAATCCACAGTCATATCACTGGTCCTGCCGTTTCCCCAATCTTATTTTATGCCAACACGTTTCTATACTTCAGCCATTTGGAGCCTCTACATTGGCTGGCCTTTCTACCACTGGCTCCTTCTCATCCTCCAGGTCTTTGGTAACTTAAAACATGTCCTGCTGACTGTTCTAATCCAAAGCACCAATCACACTTTCTAGTTCTATTTATTTGTTTATATATTGCTTCTCTTCCCCACCGTACTCCAGGCTCTAAAAGCTTATCCACCACTGTACAGCGAACACCCAGAACAATGCCTGTGTATCTTTGGCCTTTGTGGCACGTTGATTGCAGTAATGCCCCTCTTTCTTCCTGCAGTTTTGTAGGCTCCTCCCACTTTGGCTCTGGGCTCACGGTGTGGCTTTGGCCGATGAGATGTTAGCAAACATGACTGTAAGTAGAGGCTTGGAAAGCATATGCACAGTTCCACTTGCCCTTCTGCACAATTGGTCTGGTGGTTTTTCAGTTGATAAGTCATGTCCGACTCTTATGACCCCATGCAGTATAGCCCGCCAGGCTCCTGTGTCCATAGGATTACACAGGAAAGAATACTGGAGTCAGCTGCCATTTTATTCAAGTGAAAGTATTAGTCATTCTGTCATGTCTGACTCTTTGCAACCCCGGGGACTGTAACCCACCAGTCTCCTCTGTCCATGGACTTCTCCAGGCAAGAATACTGGAGTGGGTAGCCATTCCCTTCTCTAGGGGATCTTCCCAACCCAGGGATAAAACCCAGGTCTCTTGGACTGCAGGCAGATTCTTTAGGTCCTGCCATTGCCATGAGAATATTCCTTGATATACTGCTGAAGAGATGTGAGAAGTAGAAGAGAAAATCTGAGTCCAGCCTAGCTGAGGCCATTCATAGCTAGCTGAACCTCAGATGTGCCATGGAGCCAGTCAAGATCAGCAGAGCCACCTGACCCACAGCTGATTGCAGACTCTTAAGCCACCTGAGGCCAAAAAACCAACCTATAGACTCATGAGCAACAATAATTACTTTGTTTTTGAATAATACAGCATCATTGTGACAACATAACTGATCTAGCATTCAAATATTTGTTGGCTAGGTGAGTATTAGTGAATTTTAGATGCTAGAGCAGGGCAGGAAATATGGCAGATTTCTTTGGGCTTAAAATGATAGGGATAGACAGAAGAGACAAAGTAGATGATTAAGTGGGTAATCCCATTAGGGGATCATAAGTAGAAAAAAAAGGTATGGGTGACACCTGCAAGCTAATGATGACTCAAGAAAGCAGGCTTGTTTTCCAACAAAACCATGCAGCAGAAGCATGAGACCCGCCCCCAAACAATAAACTAACGGTGGAATGAGACCTATATCCTGCCCAGTGAGGCCAAAATCATTCCTAGAACATGCTGTTCTGTGCACACGAAAAACAAAGATAGAGGAAAATGTGACATCATGCTGACACCTGAGATGATTTACCGTATTTTAGTGTATGTTACCACATTATGCCCATTTTGAACATGACAAACTGGACTATGAAAGTCCAGTCTGACCATACAGGGACAAGAAAACTCTCCTGCTCGATGTGGAGGAGGAGCTGATGATGGAAGTTTGACATCTATTCAAGAATGAGGAAGAAGGTGGTCTTCTTCCCCTTCCCACTTTTCCTTTGGTTATAAAAATAAGGCCCACCCAGCTTTGGGGGCTGCACTTCCTTGCCTGCCTCTTTGTGTCTCCCACAAGCATCCTGCACAAATAAATCTCTTCTTGCCTGTCACTTTGCCTCTCACTGTCGTTGAATTATTTCTGCACTGAGACAAAGAACCTGAACATCATTAAGTCCTGAGATGAGTTCTATCGTTTCAGAGCTCAGGTGCATGCTTGCTAAGTCACTTCAGTGGACTCTTTGTGACCCCATGGACTATGGCTGCCAGGCTCCTCTGTCCATGGGATTCTCTAGGCAAGAATACTGAAGTGGGTTGCCATGCCCTCCTCCAGGGGATCTTCCCCACTCAGGGCTTGAACCCACGTCTCTTAAGTCTCCTCCATTGGCAGGTGAGTTCTTCACCACTAACGCCACCTAATTAAAAAGACAATGGGCTTGAATCCTGTCCCATGGGTTCAATTCCCATCCAAGGAGAAGTACAGTTTCAAAGGGACCTCCCTACAGCACACCCCTACAGGGAGTTTTCTGTGGGTTCAGTAGCTCTATGGCTCTTTCTGGTTATGGAAGCCAGGGTTTGGTGGGAGTGTTCCAGAACAGAGGTACCCAGGGCTAGAGTGAGGCTTAGTTTTCTGTTGCTGCATAAGAAATTACCGTACACTGAGCAGTTTAAAGCAATACCAGTGTATTGTCTCCATACCAGTGTATCGAGAGGAGTCTGGGCACAGAGTGCCTGTGTCCTCTGGGCAGGATCTCACCATCTGGAATCATGGTGTCTGCTGGGGCCGTGACCTCACCTGGGTCCTTGAGTCCTCTTCAAGGCTCAGTGAGGCCTCAGGGTAAGCAACTTTTTACAGGAAACTGAAAACAGGGCCTCAGCAGGAAGCCTCTTTTCCTCCTGTCACTTTAGCAAAGCTAATAATACTTTGTAACTAACTTTTAAACCAGGTGTCCCCAGCTCTACTCATCCTGACCCAAGCACATCTTTCAGATCTCTTAATCACACAATTCCTTGCCTAACTTGTCAATTCTTTCTGTAAATCGCAGAAGTAGAAATGAAGGGTAATTGACAGATAACCAGATCTCTTCCCTAGCTTCTGCTTTAGTGATCTCCCCAACAAACTGTGTGAACCAAATAACATTGAGAGGGGTCACCAAGCCACGGTGGGGGATGGCAATGACTCTGACCCCCATCTCAGTGATTAAATGTGATAGCTTCTCTGTTTCGCTTTAGAATTTACATGGCCGAGCAGAATATTTAGAGATGGTTTTTGGGGGATGCCGAGTTCACGGTCTTCCCAGATAGCCAGCATTCTGATTAAAGGAACTTTTTTCTTTTGCCTTTTTGAAACCATCTACTTCAGATTGGGACTTGAACCCAGCCAAAACCCTGCTTGGGCCTCTAACCTATGTGGCTAGGACTTGAACCCAGCTAAAACCCACAGTCTTCCAGCTGAGCTCACTGACCTGGTTGCAAGACCTAATGAAGCTCAGGTTCTTGATGCCTCATCACAGAAGGAATTCAGTGAGAGACAAAGCGATAGGTAAGAAGTGGATTTATTCAGAGAGGAGCATACTCCACAGATAGAGTGTGGGCCATCACCGACGGCAAGGGCAGCAGCCTTGAAATGTGGTGTAGTTGGCTTTTTGGGCTGGGTAATGTCATAGGCTAATGAGTGGGAGGATTATTCCAACTCTTTTGGGAAAGGGGTGGGGATTTCCAGGGGTTGGGCCATTGCCTAGTGTTTGGTCTCTGATGGTTGATCTTGAAACAGTCATGGCACCTCTGGGTGTGTCATTTAGCTTGCTGATGTGTTACAATAGCTTATACTGAGGCTAGAAGTCTAGTTAAGTTGACCTGTCTGCCATCTTGGACTCATTTGCTTCTAATCAATTTATGTTGTGCCCTCGGGCTACATTATTCTTTCAAAGTTGTGCCCTGCCCCCTTCCCTCCTGTTTCAGTTTGTGAATATGTAATTGATTTTGTCAGTGGTGAGCACTGGGACTTGAATCATAAGATTCATTCCATAACATTAGGGGTCAAACACACAGTGAAAGGTCATCTGGGCCCAGATGGAGGAGGGGCCCTGGAGAGACACCCTCATCACTTCCTCAAGGATTTTCAGAGGAGACAGCCACAGAGGGTTTTCCTTATGGGCTGGGGTGGGTGTGTTCAGGCCTGTTGCCTCAGTGGCCTGAGAAAGCAGGGCCCACATGGATCATGTTTTTGACCTTCAGCACTTGATATATCATGGTACAAGTTAGGGCACAGCAAATCTCTGGGTAAGGAATGAGTCCCCAGGGGGCCCTGTGGAGCCTGCAAAGCACCAAGTTCAAGGTCAGTTGCTCAGTCGTGTCTGACTCTTTGTGACCCCATGGACGGCAGCACACCAGGCTTCCCTGTCCATCACCAACTCCCAGAGTTTACTCAAACTCATGTCCATTGAGTTGGTGATGCCATCTAACCATCTCATCCTGTCACCCCCTTCTCCTCCTGCTTTCAACCTTTCCCAGCGTCAGGGTCTTTTCCAACAAGTCAGTTCCTCACATCAGGTGGCCAAAGTATTGGAGTTTCAGCTTCAGCATCAGTCCTTTCAATGAATATTCAGGACTGATTTCCTTTAGGATTGACTGGTTGGATCTCCTTGCAGTCCAAGGAGCTCTCAAGAGTCTTCTCCAACACCACAGTTCAAAAGCATCAGTTCTTTGGCACTTAGCTTTCTTCATAGTCCTACTCTCATATCCATACATGACTATTGGACAAACCATAGCTTTGACTAGATGGACCTTTGTTGGCAAAGTAATATCTTTGCGTTTTAATATGCTGTCTTGGTTGGTCATAACTTTTCTTCCAAGAGGCAAGCATGTTTTAATTTCATGGCTGTAGTCACCATCTGCAGTGATTTTGGAGCCCCCCCAAATAAAGTCTGTCACTGTTTCCATTGTTTCCCCCATCTATTTCCCATGAAGTGATGGGACTGGATGCCATGATCTTAGTTTTCTGAATATTGAGTTTTAAGCCAGCTTTTTCACTTTCCTCTTTTACCTTCATCAAAAGGGTCTTTAGTTTTTCTTCACTTTCTGCTATAAGGGTTGTGTCATCTGCATATCTGAGGTTATTGATATTTCTCCCGGCAATTTTGATTCCAGCTTGTGCTTCATTTAGTCCATCATTTTTCATGACGTACTCTGCATGTAAGTTAAATAAGCAGGGTGACAATATACAGCCTTGACGTACTCCTTTCCTGATTTGGAACCAGTCTGTTGTTCCATGTTCAGTTCTAACTGTTGCTTCTTGACCTGCATACAGGTTTCTCAGGAGACAGGTCAGGTGGTCTGGTATTCCCGTCTCTTTCAGAATTTTCCAGTTTGTTGTGATCCACATAGTCAAAGGCTTTGACATACTCAATAAAGCAGAAGTAGAGGTTTTTTTGGAACTCTTTTGCTTTTTCGACAATCCAACAGATGTTGGCAATATGATCTCTGGTTCCTCTGCCTTTTCTAAAACCATCTTGAACATCTGGAAGTTCACGATTCATGAACTGTTGAAGTCTGACTTGGAGAATTTTGAGCATTACTTTGCTAGCATGTGAGATAAGTGCAACTGTGTGGTAGTTTGAACTTTCTTTGGCATTACCTTTCCTTGGGATTAGAATGAAAGCTGACTTTTTCCAGTCATGTGGCCACTGCTGAGTTTTCCAGATTTGCTGGCATATTGAGTGCAGCACTTTCACAGCATCATCTTTCAGGATTTGAAATAGCTCAACTGGAATTCCATCACCTCCACTACTTTGTCTGTAGTGATGCTTTCCAAGGCCCACTTGACTTCACATTCAAGGTTGTCTGGCTCTAGGTGAGTGATCACACCATCATGATTATCTGGGTCATGAAGATCTTTTTTGTATAGTTCTTCTGTGTATTCTTGCCATCTCTTCGTAATATCTTCTGCTTCTCTTAGGTCCATACCATTTCTGTCCTTTATTGTGCCCATCTTTACATGAAATGTTCCCTTGGTATCTCTAATTTTCTTGAGGAGATCTTTAGTCTTTCCCATTCTATTGTTTTCCTCTATTTCTTTGCATTGATCACTGAGGAAGACTTTCTTATCTCTTCTTGCTGTTCTTTGGACCTCTGCATTCAAATGGGTATATTTTTCCTTTTCTCCTTTGCCTTTAGCTTCTCTTCTTTTCACAGCTATTTGTAAGGCCTCCTCAGACAACTATTTTGCCTTTTTGAATTTCTTTTTCTTGGGCATGGTCTTGATCCTTGTCTCTTGTACAATGTCATGAACCTCCATTCATAATTCTTCAGGCACTCTATCTAACAGATCTAATCCCTTGAATCTATTTGTCACTTCCACTGTAATCATAAGGGATTTGATTAAGGTCTTACCTGAATGACCAGTCCATCCTAAAGGAGATCAGTCCTGAATATTCATTGGAAGGACTGATGTTGAAGCTGAAACTCTAATACTTTGGCCATCTGATGTGAAGAACTGACTCACTGGAAAAGACCCTGATGCTGGGAATGATTGAAGGCAGGAAGAGAAGGGGACAACAGAGGATGAGATATTTGGATGGCATCATTGACTTGATGAACATGAGTTTGAGTAATCTCCGGGAGTTGGTGATGGACAGGAAGGCCTAGCATGCTGTAGGTCCATGAGGTCACAGAGTCGGACACAAATGAGTGACTGAACTGAATTGAACTTTTACCTGAATGGTCTAGTGGTTTTCCCTACTTTCTTCAATTTAAGTCCAACTTCAAAAAGCACTAAAGGCTTCCACTGAAGAGCGGATTTACACAAAGGTGACTCATGGGACCCCAGGCTAGACATGGCCTCCAAGGTAGATGTGGATTCTGGACATTAGTTTCAATGATGCCCTCCCTTCAGTGCTGCCGTCAGATAGATGTGACTCTTCACACGCTGGAGTGGCACAGGGGCCAGGAGACCTAGGGTGTGGCAGGGAGTAGGAAGGCAGTTTCAGCAGTCCTCCCTGGTGGCTCAGATGGAAAAGAATCTACCTGCAATGCAGGAAATGGTAACCCACTCCAATATTCTTGTCTGGAAAATTCCATGGACAGAGGAGCCTGGAGGGCTATAGTCCATGGGGTCGCAGAGTCAGATGTGTCTGAGTGACTAACACTTTTACTTTCACTTGTAACAGAGCAGGACCCTAGGTGCCTTCCTGAGACACATCCTACCTCCTCCCCAACCCCCTCCCCATCCCCCTGTCTCTTATACACATCTAGATGTGTATAAGAGACAGAACCATAGCTTTGACTAGATGGACCTTTGTTGGCAAAGTAATATCTCTGCTTTTTAATATGGTGTCTA
>SJYX01000424.1:542437-581278 GCA_006410675.1 Oreotragus oreotragus | reverse complement strand
CACAGAGTCGGACACGACTGAAGTGACTTAGCAGCACAGTAGTCAAGACAGCATGGTAGGGGAGGAAGGTGAATCAGTGGAAAAGAAGAGTCCAGAAATAGATCCACGTATATTTGGTCAGTCGATCTTTGGCAAAGATAAAGAGATAATTCAACGGAGAAAGGTTTTTCAAGAAGTGATGTTAGCATAATTAAATATCCATATGCAAAAAAATAACTTCAATCCATACTTCACACCTTAAAAAAATGAACTCTAAAAGGACTTAGACATAAATGTAAAACTTAAAATTGCAAAACTTTTAGGAGAAAGCATTATGGCTTTGGGCTTCCCTGGTGGCTCAAAGGGTAAAGCAGCTGCCTGCAATGCGGGAGACCCGGGTTCGATCCCTGGGTTGGGAAGATCCTCTGGAGAAGGAAATGGCAACCCATTCTGGTACTCTTGCCTGGAAAATCCCATGGACGGAGAACCCTGATAGGCTACAGTCCATGGGGTCACAAAGAGTCAGACACAACTGAGCGACTTCACTTCATTTTATTATGGCTTTGGGTTAGGCTGAGATTTCTTAGATACGACACTAAAAGCATAACCTATAAAATAAAAAATAATAATGAGTTTCTTCAAATTTAAAAACTTCTGCTATTCAAAAGACACATTAAAAAGTGAAAAGACAAGCCACAGACTGGGAGAGAATATTTACAAAATGTATGTCTGATAAAGGCTCTGAATCCAGAATGTATAAAGAACTCATAAAACTCAATAAAAAAATAATAGTCAACTAAATGGGTAAAATATTTGAACAGATACTTCCCCCAAGATGATATATAGATTGCAAAAAAAAGCACATAGAAAAATGTTCAAATGAATTAGTCACTGGGGAAATGCAAACTTAAACCACAGTGAGATCCACTGCACATCTATTAGAGCGGTTAAAATAAAAATCAGCAAACTCAAGTGCTGGTGAGGGTGCAACGCAACTGCAGAGCTCATACACTGCCCGCAGGGATGCAAAAAATACAGTCTGTCTGAAAACAGTTTGGCAGTTTTGTACAAAGTTAAACACTTACCATTCAACCCAGAAAGTTCACTCATGGGTATTTACCCAAGACAATTGAAAATCTGTTTATAGCAGCTTTATTCATAATTCCCCCAAACTGGAAACAACCCCAAAGGCCCTCAAGTAGAGAATAGGNTTCTGAAAACAGTTTGGCAGTTTTGTACAAAGTTAAACACTTACCATTCAACCCAGAAAGTTCACTCGTGGGTATTTACCCAAGACAATTGAAAATCTGTTTATAGCAGCTTTATTCATAATTCCCCCAAACTGGAAACAACCCCAAAGGCCCTCAAGTAGAAAATAGGTAAATAAAATATGGTGCATTCATACAACAAAATTTAGCAATAAAAAAGAATAAACTATTGGTGTGCAGAACAGCATGTATGAATATCAACTGCTTTACGTTAAGTGGAAGAAGCCAGACTCAAGACTACATACTATATGCTTTCATTTATATGACATTTGGGAAAAGGCAAAAAGCTATGGTTTTTCCAATAGTCATGTATGAATGTGAGAGTTGGACTATAAAGAAGGCTGAGCATCAAAGAATCGATGCTTTTGAACTGTGGTGTTGGAGAAGACTCTTGAGAATCCCTTGAACTGAAAGGAGATCCAACCAGTCCATCCTAAAGGAGATCAGTCCTGGGTGTTCACTGGAAGGACTGACGCTGAAGCTCCAGTACTTT
The DNA here is from genome assembly GCA_006410675.1 of Oreotragus oreotragus. Classification (NCBI taxonomy): domain Eukaryota; kingdom Metazoa; phylum Chordata; class Mammalia; order Artiodactyla; family Bovidae; genus Oreotragus; species Oreotragus oreotragus. The sequence continues at coordinate 579,538 of SJYX01000424.1, read as the reverse complement.
GGCCACCTGATGCAAAGAGCTGACTCATTAGAAAAGATCCTGATGCTGGGAAAGACTGAAGGCAGGAGGAGAAGGGGACGACAGAGGGTGAGATGGTTGGATGGCATCACCGACTCAATGGACACGAGTTTGAGCAAGTGCTGGGAGATGGTGAAGGCCAGGGAGGCCTGGTGTGCTGCAGTCCACGGGGTTGCAAAGAGTCAGACACGACTGAGCAGCTGAACAGCAACAACAAAAGGGGCAGAAAACAGAGCAGCAGTTGTAGGGACTGGGCTGGGGGAAAGGCTGACTACAGAGTGGACCCAGGGAACTTTCCGTGGCTGACAGAACTCTCCCATATCTTGATTGTGGCAGAAGACTGCAGTTAAAACCTAGAATACGATGCACTAAAAGGGGTGAATTTTACTGTATGTAAATTATATCTTAATATTTTAAATGGAAAAAAAAAGGAAGTTTGCAGAAACTTGTGAGGCACTGACCAGAATTGATTAATCCTACAAGGGATATTTTGTTCCCCCAAATATGGCCAGTGTTCTTAGAAGCTCCACCAACTATTAATTTCCAGGGCAGAGAAACCTAAACTCAAGACCCTTTGCCAGCTGCTGATCGGTGGCTTGAAACCTAAGGGTGGCTGGACCCCCCAAGGCTCTTGTCTGCCTGGGGAAAGTACAAACGGCAACAGAAAGCAAGCAGGAGTCCGGCTCCCAGGGTGAGAGGCCAGACCAGCTGACCCTCCTGTCTCCCAGCATTCGTCCACCCCACTCTTCCGGTTCCTTTGGGTGACTCCTCCCTTTTTCTCCATGTGACCTGGAGAGCTGTCAGTCATGATGATTTTGTACCCCGTCTCACCTCTCACCTCGGGACAAACACGTGAGTCAGGGTGACAGAGCCAAGCGCCTACTCCAGGCCACAGTAATTCACTCAGGGAAGGCACAAGACCCAAGCAAGGCGAAGCAGCATCTTCCCGGGGACCACCACACTGATGTTGGGGGAAGATTTTCTTTCTTACTGAAGATGACAGAATTGGGACTACTTGGAGCCAAGGCTACTGGTGGTCATTACCTAGAGACAGTAATCAGTAGAGCCAAGATCTGGAGAGGGCACCAGAACCCTGATAACGTGCTCTGAGCCTCTGGATCCCATCATGCATGGAGCAAGAACTGCCCCTAAACCTCCCAATCACTCCACCATTCAGTCCCCTTTCCTCGTGACTGGTTTCTCTCTACCTGAGGGTCTTCACTGACACACAGCTAAATTCTGTCCTGTGGTCACGCACTGCTGGGTGTTCTGTTAGTATGAGTTCAGCCAACAGTAATGGACACCTGCTTCGTGCTGGGTACTGGGGACGCTGGGCCCGTAAAGGCATGGGTTTTGCCCTGGAGGAACTCACAGTTTCTCAGAGAAGACAGATATGTCAGCAAATGGTAAGTGGTCAGATAAACATTAGCTAATGTGAGGTGCTATTAAGAACCCAGAAACCCAGCACTCACCCTAGCCTAGGGCTTCAAACAAGGCTTCTTGGAAGTGACTCCTGAGCTGAGTCTTGAAGAATCACTCCGTGGAAAGAGGGGAGGGTGTGTATTCGGACAGAGACACGAGTAAAAATCTGGCAGGGTGAAGTACCATGATGTGTGCAGAGAAACACAAACCCTTTCTCTAGAAGAGTTCAGTAAAACTTTCTGTGTTGATGGAAATGTTTTATCTCTGTGTTGTCCATTATGTAGTCTTTAGCACTTAAGCACTTGAAATGTGGACAGTGCAACTAAGAAGCTAAATTTTTAATTTGATTTCATCTTAATCAAAATTTAAAAGAGCCGCAGGCAACCACTGACTACCATCTTGGACAGCTCAGCAGCTCTGGTGAAGTGCAGGGCAGAAGCCGTAGGGACAGAGCAGGCTGGGGGAGCTCAGGGAAGGGCCGCAGATGCCATCTGAAGGGTGCTGGACTTCAACTTATAGGTGATGGGACGGTTTTGGAGGGTTGCACACCGAAAAGTGACCAGGTCATCTCATTGGACCAGGGGCTGGGACGGAGCAGAGGGAGACTGGAGTCAGAAGGGTACTGCTGGGGCTCAAGGGAGGAGTTATGAGGGTCCAAGACAGGACAAACACAGAAGGGCTGGTGGGGAGGGAGCTGATTCCTGAGGCTTGAAGAGTCGAGATCAGCAGGACCAAGTGGTCTCTTGGTTTTGGAGTGTGAGGTTGGGTCTCTTTCTTGGAAAGGATTATAGGAAAGATGGATTCTTGGGTGGTGGGGCTCAGACTGGGTGCTGTTCCCAGGCAGAGGAGCTGGAGGTTGGGAGAGGATCCGGCAGCAGCTGCTGGAATCCAAGGCCCCACTTCCTTGCAAGGCTGGCTCCGTCAAGGTCAAGGTGCAGGGGGAAGGAATATCTTGCTTGGCTGTTGTTTCTTATTAAACTGAAGGATCAGAGCAGCCTTGGAAACTACTGAGTCAGATTGTAAATATTGACACCAACTTCCCCAGCACCAATTACAGGAGTGGAAGGCTCCCCAAAAGATAGAGAGGCAATTTAGAGAAAACACAGGAATTATTTAATAAAGTGAAAGTGTCATTGAGAGTCAGAGACTCCCCCTGTCACTGGGCCTCCCCTGGGTCTAGTCGGTGAGGAACAGGCTTCCCTTAGCTTCAAGACAGGGTTATGGCCTGAATATTTGGGTGGGAATGGGGGTCCCCAAGTTTAGGCCTTTTTCACTATATAGTAATAACTGAGCAACTGAGCGTGCACACAACACAATAAAGAGATTATCCTCTATCTGAAATGGGCGGCCAAGGTTCCCTCTATCTCTGGTTTCTTACAAGTCACTCACTTACTCATCACATATTTATTGAATAGCTACTATGCGTCAAACCCTCTGATAGAAGCTGGGACTACTGAGACAAAAGGCATAGACCTTGCCTTGAAGGAACTCTGTGGGAAGATTGTAACACAGTGGACAATATTCACTGAGACACACTATGTATCAGGCACTCTGCCGGGTGCATTTTATATGGGCTTAATTTTTCTAAAACCCTACAAGGCAAGAACTGTCATAATCCTCAATTTATGAATGAGGAAACAGAAGCACAGAGATCTGAAGTAACTTACCCAAGTATCTAGGACCCACTCACTGAAAGCATTTCACCTGAATCCTGGAATAGGCAAACTTTATATACATACATCTATATGTATATATATTTTTATTGAAGCATAATTGACTTACAAATTTAGTCAGGTACACGACATAGTGATCTGATATCTTGATACATTACAAAATGATCACCATTGGAATAAGGTAACTTCTTTTGAGAGACTAAACATACAAATGGAAAATAGACAGATCCTCTATAAAAATAGGACCCTTTCCCATAATCTACAGCATTCTGTCCAGGAAACCAATCCATCATCTACAGTACCCAGCTCAGGAAGCCAGCTTGTTATCTATAAGTCAGACTCGCAGGATGTCAGACCACCATCTGTCATAGCCACCAGCTCAGGAAGCCAAAAAATAACCCTGGTAACAACTGGTCTCAAGTAGCTAGGATTTGATTAATAACTGACAGTGCCCCTAGTTTTTGTTCCTGCTTCCAACTTGGGACCAACCAGAGGAAGCCAGTATGGGCCACTAACCAGTCACACAGGTCGCCCAGCATCTAGCCTCTCATCTTCAGCTTCCCCAGGCCGGCAGCCTCCAGCTGGGCACATTTGAAGCCTGCCCTTTTATAAAGCTTTCCCACTGCTCTGCCTGCCTTCGTGTCTCTGCCAACCACAAGTAATAGTTGCTAATTCTTGTTTACCGCCACTCTGAGGGCCAGATAGAAAACATGTTTTGGCTCTTTGGGCCATTCAGTCTCTTACCAAGTACTCAGTCCTGCTGTTAAAGCATGAATCAACCATGGATATTATGAATGGGCACGGCTGTGTTCTACTAACACCTTATCCACAAGAGCAACTTGTGAGCAGGACTCCAGTTGTGCCAGGGGGCTGATTCCGGAGGCTTTAAGAGGCTAGATCAGCAGGATCAAGAGGTCTCTTGGTTTGGAGGGTGAAACTGCATCTTTTTCTTGGAAAGGTTTACAAGAAAGATGGATTCTTGGATGGTGGGGCTTGGACAGGATGCTGTTCCCAGGACTTAGTTTGCCAAACCTGGTTTTAAGCTATGCTGCTCCTTTAATAAGAGTGTCACCACAAACTCCAAGCTTCCAGAAAAAGTACTGACACTTAACTTTTGTAGAGGAGGGTTTCCTTTCTAAGGCACTTTCCCATCTAAAGTACGTTCCAAGACCCGATTTTCAATGTATGTGTATGGGAGAGGGGGGTCTTCCCACACCAACAAGCAATTCTTGGGACACCAGCTGTGTGTCCTACAATTCAACTCAGTCCTGATATTATCTACCTGGAGATGGCATCAGATCCCATAGGCTGAGGTTCAGTCCCGCAAGACTGCTCCCTTGACTCTTCACCCCCACCCCCAGATTGTCGCCTGTGCTTCTGACTGACGGGCTATAGGCAGGAGGGCCCAATGACCCTCCTTGGACTTCAACGTCAGTCACTAGCTCAGGCTGTTACCTGTACTTCCGACTGGCTTATCAGAGGTTCCCATGACCCTCTTCTTGATTTTCATTAATTTGCTAACCAGACCTGCAGAACTCAGAGAAACGTTGTACTTACTAGATTACCAGTATATAATGAAAGACTGTATCTCAGGAACAGACAGATGGAAGATGTATAGGGCAAGACACAGGGAGAAGTTGTAGAGCCTCCGTGCCCTCTTCCCTCCACCTGCTCACCAGCCTGGAAGTCCTCCAAATCCCATACAGTTGGGATTTTTATGGAGGTTTTATCACTTCAGAATGATCCATCAATAATTCCATTTTCAGCCTTTTTCCCCTTTCAAGAGGAAGTGGGGGCAGGGCTGAAGATCCCAAGTTTCTAGTAACGGTTTGGTTCTTCCAGCCAGGAGCCTTGTAGGAGTCCACCCAGAGTCTCCTCTTTAGAATACGATTCACTGCTATCCTCCAGGAAATTACAAGGGTTTCAGGAGCTCTGTGTCAAGAACCAGGAACAGAGACCAACAGATATTTTCTATTATCTCACACCATCTGGTAGTTAATTTGGTCCTGCCAGATGACAAGCTCTTTGAAGTAAAAAACTATGTTTTATTCATTTTTCCGTTCTCCCTACAGGGATTACCTGGTGCCAGGCAGGGCACACAGTAGATTCTCAGTAAATATTTGTTGGAATAAGTTGAACCGAATTAAATAATCACAATGATTTGGTAACACCGAGAGCTTAGAGGCTGTTATTCCCATTGTACAGAAGACAAAGCAGAGGCTTAGAGAATCGAGTGACTGTGTTTATCTAGAGGGTTTTGCAGAGCAAGAATCTGGACCCTGGTTTTGAGCCCTGCTGCCTTTTGGGCAGGACAGACTCCTCCCTTGCTGGGCTCATTCAAGAGCCCATGGAGGCAAGCTGCTGTTGATATTCCTTTGTCTACTTGAATTGTCTAAGCACTGAACAAACCTTCCCCTTCCCCCTCCTGCTGCTCTCAAGTGAAACCTTAGGGGGGGGTGAGTCGTTCTGTAAAAGTCAAGATGTTGAAGTGATGGGGTTTATCCCTTTAACCCTCAGACAGTTTTAGAAGGTTTATATAGAAATCTCCCTGACAGGCTCTGCTCTCTCTTCTCCATCAGAAAGCCCCAAAGAGAATTTAGCTCTTTGTGTTAAAACATGGGCCATGATTATAGATACCAGTGGCTGGGCTGTGGGCTAATTCCAGAAGCCCTCATGACATCAGGACATGCAAAGTGGCAAATAACCTGCACTACTTTGAGGTTATTATTCTTTGTTTGTTTTAAATAGATGTTTCTGTCTTCCCTGAAACAGTTAGGTTGTCATCTATCACTTAGTGAAGTTGAAGGAAGGTTTCTGCATGAAATAACATTCCTCTCTTCTTATAATTTGCTGTCTCTTTTTTCCTATGGGCATATTAACCAAGCTCAGTTAAAACTCGGCAAAGTAAGGACTTTCCTGGTGGTCCAGTGCCTAAGACTCCATGCTCTCAATGAAGGGAGCCTGGGTCCGATTGCTGGTCAGGGAGCTAGATCCCATATGTCACAACTAAGAGTTCACATGCTGCAACTAAGATCCTGCAGTGAGAACCAAAGATCCTGTGTGCCACAGCTAAGATCTGGTGCAGCCAAATAAATAAAAAGAAGTATTTAAAAAAAAACTCAGCAAGGAGAGAAAACTTTTCCTCTACTAGTTTAGGTCCAGTGATCAGGAGCTAACTGATAATAGATCACTGGAGGAAAAATACACAAATTTGATTCATATGCATGTGGGAGCATTCAGAAGAAATGGCTCACTGAACATCTAGAAATAGGACTTTCCATACCAGCTTAACAGGGGAAAGGGAAGGGGAGAAAGCACTTGTATGGGAAGGACAAATGAGCCTTTTTTTAGGGAAGACAAAGTGACTTTAAGGGAAACAAATGGAAGGTATGAACGTTTGTGATAATGTTAGTTTATATAATTTCTCATCCAGTGATTGGTTTTCTCTTGGGAGCAAAGATTCCTGGAAGAAGGGATTTATGGCACCTTCACTTTCCAAGGTTTTACCTTGTAGTCAGAGAAGGGAAGCTCCAAAAGGTTCCTCTCTATCCCTGCTGTGTCTCAAATGTCTTCAGTTTATTTTTTTATTAGTTACTTATTTTGGCTGTGCTGGGTCTTCCTTGCTGTGTGCAGACTTTCTCTAGTGGAGGCCACTCTTCACTGTGGTGCACGGGCTTCTCACTGCGGGGCCTCTCTTGTTGCAGCACACACACGCTAGGTGCCGGGGCTTCAGTAGTTTCGGCACATGGGCTTTGTTGCCCTGAGGCAAGTGGAATTTTCCCAAGCCAGGGATCGAACCCGTGTTCCCTGCAATGGCAGGTGGATTCTCATCTACTGCACCACCAGGGAAGCCCCTAAAATGTTTTCAGTTTGGAATAACACTCAGGATTTCCCTGGTGGTTCAGTGGCTAAGACTTCGAGCTCCCAATGCAGGGGACCTGGTTCGATTCCCTGATCAGGGAGCTAGATCCCACATGCTGTAACTAAAACCTTATACAGCCTAATTAATTAAGAAATAATACTCATACCAACTCCAGGGACCTGAAAGATCCTCACAAAGGGAAATGGGCTCTGAGTTAGGATCAAACAAATGCCTGAGCTTTAGTGACACGTATGATGATACTTCAGAGTCATTTTTTAAAATGTTTTGCTTCTTAGCTGAGCTCTGGGCAAGTAAGGTTGCCAAGAAGCTGAGTAAAGGAGGGGTGTCTGGACAGAGATAAGTGGTGGATCCCAATTCCAGAGAGCTAGAGTGGCCCTCTGAGATGCAGCTGTTTGGAGCTGGATAGGTGCTTGAAATGTCCAGTGACAATGGAGGGACCCTAGGGGATAAAGTCCTGAAGATGCTTCTTAGGACTTCATTCTTAGGTTGAGGTTTCCCAGTGTCTGAGGTTTTCCAGACACTAATAATTCATTATACTCTCTCTTACTGCTGCCCCCACTCCCCCGCCTCTCTTCCCATTTCTCAAACTCTCTTACTCTCGCAAAATTCTAAAGGTAGACTAACACAAAATTATAAAGGTACAAAATCAGTCCTTCTCCTATCCCTAAGCTGCAGAACTGCCCCAGGAGTGACTAGTGTCCAGTTTCTAGGAGTCCATGTGCTTTTGTTTTTACACAAATGATAAAATACTGTTTGGTATCTTATTTTCATTTTCCCTTTAAACACTTTGAAACCAGTTCATATCAATACAGAAAGAACTTTCTTTTTCTTGTAATGGATACAATGGTATTTCATTACATGGAAGTGCTATTGTTCATTTAACGAGCCTCCTGGAGTGTTATTCCTCCTATGATTGTAAATGGCATTAAAACAAATAGCCTGTGCATGTCCAGGTGCAGCAGTAAGAATAAATTCTTAGACGTGAAATTGCTGGCTAAAGGGTGTGAACATGTTAAGATTGGGTAGCTGTGTTCTTCGTTTAAAAGGGCAGTGTGAGGTGGACTTCCCTGGTGGGAGGACTGGTCTGGTAGCTAGGACTCTGTGCTCCCAATTCAGGGGGTCCAAAGTTTGATCCCTGGTCAGGGAACTAGATCCCACATGCTGCAGCTGAAGATCCCACAGGCTGCAACTAAGGCCTGATGCAGACAAATAAATAAATACATAAGTAAATAAAATAAATTTTTTTTTTTTTTTGCAGTGTGAAGTATGCTGCTGAGGTGGGCATATGTATGAATACAGCCTCTGTATGAATACAGCCTCAGGAGAATGTATCTATTAGGTGGAGAAAATCTGCACAAAACTTTTGCTTCATGACAATTTGGATTACTATACAAATAGGCTTTCAACAAATGTGAGGAATTCACTGAAAAAAAGAGTACCAAAGAAATCCAGGTTTTGTGTCTGTAGGAGAAAGAGGTGTAGGCGTGCTTAGTCACTCTTATGTCCGACTCTTTGCGACCCTATAGACTATAGCCTGCCAGGCTCCACTGTCCATGGGATTTTCCAGGCAAAAACACTGCCATTTCCTTCCTCAGGAGGTCTTCCTGACCCAGGGATTGAACCCGTGCCTCCTGCACTGCCGGCAGATTCTTTACCACCGGGCCACTGGAGAAGCCCAGGAGAAAGAGGAGTAGACCAGACCAGAAATCATCCACCGCAGACCCCGCGGGGCTGAGACCTGCTGCTTCAAGCGCTCTACCTGTTCCGCCGGTCCCAAAGCCTGCCACCTTCTCCCTCCGCTCCCCTCCTGGCTTCACCTCCTTTCCCTCCCAGCGTAACCCCTGTGTATCGGTAGTTGTCAGTGCCTCCAACTCCCATCATTTTTCCCATCCATGACACATGCTGTTAAACACCCCACAGTGTGTACCCACTCCCTGCCCCTGCACTAGTTCACCAAGCAATGCTGCTGCTGCTGCTGCTAAGTCACTTCAGTCGTGTCCGACTCTGTGTGACCCCACAGACGGCAGCCCACCAGGCTCCCCCATCCCTGGGATTCTCCAGGCAAGAATACTGGAGTGGGTTGCCATTTCCTTCTCCAATGCATGAAAGAGAAAAGTGAAAGTGAAGTCGCTCAGTCTGTCCGACTGTTAGCGACCCCATGGACTGCAGCCCACCAGGCTACTCCGTCCATTGGATTTTCCAGGCAAGAGTACTGGGGTGGGGTGCCATTGCCTTCTCCGCCAAGCAATGCTGGAGAAATTCTATCCTTGGGGCGATCAGAGATTCAAGTCCATCAGGCTCAGCTGGGACCATGGCGTGGCCTGACAGTCCTACCTCTTTCTCAGCAGCTCTTCCTTCCACTGGCCTTTTCGGGTCTCAGTGTCTGCCACGCTGACCGCAGCCAACTGGGCTCTAAGTGTCCCTCCTTTCTCATCTTCTTAAATACCTTGTTATTCCTTCTCTTGTATATTTTCAACTACTTCCTCTTTGTTCCTCTCTTTCTATAAAACTTATTTTATGTTCATTCTTTCTTCACAGTTCACAAACGAGGCATCTAGTACATGCTCATAAATCCCTTTATAAAACCAAATTTATTCAAGTATAATTTACAAATAAAATGGACATTTTAAGTATATAGCTCATTGAGGCATCTCCCTGAATGGTCCAGTGGCTAAGACTCCCAGTGCAAGGGGCCTGGGTTTGATCCCTGGCCACGGAACTAGATCCCACATGTTGCAACTAAAGTTTCTGTATGCCACTATTAAAGATCTTGCATGCCACCAGGAAGATCAAAGATTCCACATGCTGCAACTAAAACCTGGTGCAGCCAAATAAATAAATATAAAAGATAAGATATAAAGCTCATTGAGCTTTGTCAAATGCATAATCCCATGCCATCACCACCTTAATCAAGGTGTAGAAACTTCCCGTCAACCTAGAAAGTTATTCCCTGCCCCTTTGTGGTCAGCCTATGACCACCCTTCTAGGTAATCACCCATTTGATTTCAATCATCCGGCTTAGTTTTGCCTCTTCTGGAATTTCATAGAAATGGAATCATGCTATCTGTGCTCTATTGTCCCTAACTTCTTTTACTTAGCATAGTGTTTCTGAGACTTATTCATGTTGTTCCTTGAATTAACATTTTGTTCCTTTTTAATGTTGAGTAGTATTCCATTTTATGGCTATACTACAATCTTTTAAATCTATTTACTTGTTAGAGGCTAACTGGTTGTTTCCAGATTTTGACTAGTAGGAATAAGGTAGCCGTGAACAACTGGACGCAGGTCTGGATAAAAACTTTCATTTATCTTGGGTAAATCTCTAGGAGTAGAAATATTAGATCATAGAGTAGGTATATGTTCAACTTTAAAATTAACTTCCAAACTGTTTACCAAAGTGGTTTTATCATTTTACATTCCCATAAGCAGTTATGAGAATTCTAATTGCTTTATGTCTTTGCCAACAATTACTGTCAGTCTTTTAAGCTTTAGTCATTCTAGTGACTATGAAATGGTATATGTCATTTGATTTCAATTTGCATTTCTTTAATGACTAATGATGCAATTTATCTTTTCATGTGCTTATTGGCCATTTGTATATCTTTCTCTGTGAAGTGTCTGTTCAAGTCTTTTTACTATTTTTTTATTGTGCTTTTTAATTGGTGTATGAATTTAATTGTGTTTTGAAATTGATGTGTGAATTTTTATATAATGTATATACAAAGTCTTTGCAGAATATGAGTTACAAATACAGACTGGGATCTAGACATATCCTAGCCCATGACTTGCCTGTTCATTTTCTTAATAGTGTCTTTTGATGAACAGAAGTTTCACATTTTGATTTCCCAGTCTTTATGGTTCCTGCTTTCTGAGTCCAGTCTAAGAAATATTTGCTTAGCTCAAGATCATGAAGATTTTCTTCAATGCTTTCTTCTAGAAGCTTTGTTTCTTAACCTTTTCTGTTTAGGATCATAAGCAATCTCATATGTTTACCCAGTTTTTTTCAGTACAGTTTGTTGAAAAAGTTTCCTTTCCATATTGAGTTTCTTTGGATACTTCATCAAAAAACCAATTAGCTAACCCCCAGCTTAATGTCTAATTCTACTTGTTTTTTTTTATAGTTTCCATTTCTCTGCTAAGATTATCCATTGGTTTATTTATTGTGTTTGTCTCTCCCATTCCATCCTTGAATATATTCATAATAGCTGTTTTAAAGTTCTTGACTGTTGTGCTAGTTATCAATTTATTGCCTCTCAGAGCTAAATCAACCTTTCATGATGTGCTCTCGATAATGGATCAGACCCTTTAATCCCTATTGTTGCAATTACAATGTTAATGTTTGCCAGTAGAGGAAGCTGGGGGTACTTTGTAGGAGAAAGTTTTATCCTGGTTCCAGTGTTCCTGTTTTTGTTCGGGTGCTCTTCTTGTATGTCTTAACCACTGGACTGCAAAGGAAGTCCCTGAGGAGTTGCATTTTAGTTTGGGTTTTATTTCCAGCACCTGGCTCTGTCCTTGGCATCTGTAAAAGTAGTGAACTGGATTTCATTCCACAGGGTGACTCCTAGGAAGACCAGGCCAAAGACACTTCCCCAAGGGGTCACCAGCAAAGAAGGCTCTCCCTGACCTTTAATCCTTGCCTCTTCCTGGTGCAACTGGCAGGTTAACCTCTTCAGAGGCAGCCGAGACCTCCCTCTTATCTCCTGCATCCTCCAAGTCAGCATGGAAATGAAGTCTCAGAAAACCCTTCTCCCAGGGGCCACAGCCGCGATGTATGGCCCTCAGGTGGCTCTTCCCCAAGTCTCTCCCTTAAGGAACCTCCCTAGGAACTCTGCACAGTCCTCTCAGGCCTCGTATCCTCTCGGCATCATGTCCTGCTGCTGCCAGCATCGCTTCCCAGGAGGAGAAGGCAGTTCATTTTCTCCCCGAATTCCAGTTCCTGGCACAGATAAAGCCCTGGGAAGCATTTACTGAAACTTTCCAGGCTTTTCTCAGTATGAACACTTTATACTTCGGCAGTGAACTAGACTGCCAGAGTAAGGGAAAGGAGCTGTCAGCGCCACACTGCTGCATGCTGCCAAGGAGCTCAGGGCGGGAGGTGGTGAGACAGGATGAGGTTTCGCGTCTTGCCCAACCCAAGCAGAAACCAGGTCCCTCACCTGAGCATGCCACCGTCCCCCCCAGGCCAGCAGTATTCCTGCTCACTGGTCCACCTTCGGGTGCCCTAAAAGGTCATCCTGGATTTCTGCTTTGTCATTTTAGTTCACGTCTCTGCTTCTGTCCCAGTCATTCACTATGAGGACCCCACCTCTGATACCTCCCCCACCATGTCCAACCCCCACAATTTACAAAAGGGGAAATAGGACCAAGGAGAAAAGGACCACAGCTCAAGGTCACAGCCTGCACGTCTGGTAGGAACACACTTGGGAATCCTGACTCATAACAGGGGGCTTTGTCCCATCCACTGATCTCAGCCAGAAAGAAATGGTCTACTTGCCACTGTGGAGGACTTATGCCAAGGGCCCTTCCCTGGGTCCTGGATGATGTGACTGGCTAACACACAAACCTTCCTGTACTCCAGGTTTCATCTGAAGTGCTGCACATACATTCATTTTGAAAAATTAACTCAGCACTGGGACTTCCTTGGTGGTCAGGTGGCTAAGGCTCTGCACTCCCAATGCAGGGAGCCTGGGTTAAATCCCTGGCTGGGGGAACTAGATCCCACATGCCACAGCTAAAGATTTTTTCATGCCACAATGAAGATGGAAGATCCTGTGTGCCACAAAACCCACAGCAGCCAAATAATAAAAATAAAATAAACATCAAAAAAAATTGAAAACTCAGCACCCTATGAAATATATTTTCTATTTTATAGATGAAGAAACTGAGGACCAGAGAGGTTAAGTAATCGGTCCAAGGCCACACAGTGACAGAGATGAGATTCAAAGCCAGGCAACGGGGCTCCAAAAGCCTTGTTTTTAACTTCTGGATCATCTTTTCCTCTCAGAATAACAAACTATTGTTGGGTGAAGACAGCCCAGACAGTATTTTCTTAGTCAGGCCCAGACATGCCTGTCCTAGAAAGGTGAAAACTTCAATGGGAATCTTCCTCCCCAAAGAGGCAAGCAGGACAGCGCTCTGAACAGACACTAAGAACAGCTCTCAACTCAAAGCGCCCAGCGCTTGTGCTACAGTATGAGACCTAAGGGCATTTGATGGAAGACTTCCAGGCAGACAATGGTCTTTTTGGATCCATTACTTTGCATTTGCATTGGATGGGGTCACCTCCCATCTCGGGGGTCCCCAAGACTTTGAATACTTTTTCAGTAATCCTTACAGAAAGACACCTTCTTCTGAGAAATGCAGTATGGTTACACAGTGCAATGGATCTCTTGGGAAATACCAGAATTATCAGTGAAGAAGATATTAAATGACGCAAGGGCTACTTTGAAGCACTTTGCTATGGTTAGATAGTAAAACTCCCAAAACTAGTTCTTATCTCTGTAACAGAGTGTTCCTTTAGTGCAATGAGAACACATAAAACCCACAATTCATGCAGGACACATCCTGAAGTTCTTAAAAGAGAAGGAACCTGAAGATGCTTCTGTGTTGTGAGAGGAAGTGGTCGATCTTTATCCAAGAGGCTCTTAGCATTTTGTCTTTGGACAGGCCTCTTTGACAGCTAGTATGGGCAAGCTTTGCCAGGTATGGCAGTGATTTTATATCTCTATGAAGGCAAAATGAAGAATCTGCAGAAACTACTTTCCAAGGGGCTTTTTAGTTTTTGATAACTATTACCCTCCTGGAGTGATGTTTTGCTGCTACAATCCTGTAAGACTTTAAACCATGAGATTGGACACATATTTAGACTTCAACCTGCCTAATGCAAGGCTCCAGCCACTTGGAAGAAGCTGCACAGAGATCTCTCCACCTTTGCCCTGTTTATGCAGGTTGCAGAGTGCTACTCTTCAGTATTATAGAAAGACACACAGTGGATTGATGAATCCACCAACATACTTGGGATTACTCTGAAATACAGTCATGAGGATAGTGTAAATTTGCTGGGAATTCCCTGACTGTTCAGTGGTTAGGACTCGGTGCTTTCACTGCTGAGGGCCCAAGTTCAATCCCTGGTCAAGGAACTTAGATCCTGCAAGTGGCATAATGTGGGGAAAAAAAAAAGAAGGTGAATTTGCCACAACCGGCAGAAACATTTAAAGAATGGAAAGAGTATTCTTGTGATAACCTATAGTGGAGAAGAATCTAAAATACATACATACATACATATATATATAGCTGAATACTTTGCTGTACACCTGTAACTAACACAACACTGTAAATCAACTATACTTCAGTAAAAAAAAAAAAAGGAATGGAAAAAGTGAATAATAAAATGTCTTGCTAGTCTCCAAAAATAGGAACCTTCAATTAGGAGTAATTAAAACAAATACTTGCATATTAAAAAAAAAGATTTATGTGCAATATTTCATTTAATCCTCATCACAGCTCTATGAAGAAGAACATGCTCTTTTTAAAATTTATTTTAATTGGAGGCTAATTACTTTACAATATTGTGGTGGTTTTTGCCATATATTCACATGAACCTCCCTCCCCATCCCATCCCTCAGGGTCATCCCAGTGCACCAGCCCTGAGCACCCTGCCTCATGCATTGACCTGGACTGGCGATCCATTTCATATATGATAATATACAGAACATTCTCTTATTGAAATTATTTTGTAAGCCTCTCTGAGGCTTTGAGAAGCTGGGTAAACTGATGAAGGTCACTCAGCTGATGGAGTTAGCAATGAAGGGGACTGGAATATGCCACCGAAAACACACCAATTTCACATAAGGATCACTTTGTGCTTTATTTTGTAAGCCTCTCTGAGGCTTTGAGAAGCTGGGTAAACTGATGAAGGTCACTCAGCTGATGGAGTTAGCAATGAAGGGGACTGGAATATGCCACTGAAAACACACCAATTTCACATAAGGATCACTTTGTGCTGAAGACAATTACAAAACAGCAAATGAAAAAAAAAAAAGCCATTTTCCCTCCCCCACCTGGCTGAGAGCAAGATATTAATTTTCGTTTGTAAAGATGTCTCCCTCCTCAATGCCAGGGAAGAGAAAGATAACTCTTGGACTCTTAATCACCAAAGACAGCTCTAGACTCTTAGCAGGACAGGGATGGCATTCAGAGGACTCTCTGAAGCAAACCTCACTAAACCTTACCTTCATCTGCCATTAGCTTTCTCCCATACATTTGCCTTCCCACAGTCTGCCACTCTGAAAAGCCTAAACTTTTCTTTGTCTAATCACTTCTCTACAAATTTATTGTTCTTTATTAAGATGCTATATAAGGGGCTTCTCTTGTGGTCCAGTGGTTAAGAATCTGCCAGCCAGTGCAGGGGACACGGGTTTGATCTCTGGCCCAGGAAGATCCCACATGTCATGGAGCGACTAAGCCTGTGCATCATAAGTATGGAGCCCAGGGGCCCTAGAGCCCATGTTCCGCAACAAGAGAAGCCACTGAAATGAGAAGCCCGTGCACTGCAATGAAGAGCAGCCCCCACTTGCCACGACTAGAGAAAGCCTGTGCACAGCAACGATGACCCAGCACAGGCAAAAATAACCAAATGAATCTTAAAAAGGATGCTATATAAGCCCCAAGTTCTTTTTTCTTTTTTTTTGGCTGCCCTTCTTGGCTTACAGTATCTTAACCTGGACCCTGCAGTGAATGTGCTGAGTCCTAACCACTGGATCACCGGGGAATTCCCAAGCTCAAAGTTCTAACCATCCCTTTGAAATAGTTATCATTGAGTTTCTCCCATGTATATGCATACTGCATGTATCAATCCACTCTGTTTTTCTCTTGTTAAATTTTCTTTTGTCATTTTGATTTCCAGGGCTCTAGCTACAGAACCCAGGAGAATAGAGAAAAAATTATTTTCCTCTCCTACAGGACTTAACCCAGGTCCTCCCTTATCCTTTAAATCATCTCTTGACTACTCATAATAGCTAATACAGTGTTATGTGAATAGTTGCTGGCATGCAGCAAATTTGAGTTTTGCTTTTTAGAAATTTCTGAAATTATTTTTCCTCGAATATTTTTTATTCTAGTTGGTTGAATCCGTGGATGTGGAACCCACAAAGACAGAGGGCCAACTGTATGTAATAGGCCCCTTTCCTTTCTCCTGAGCAAAAGAAATAATAATGATAATATAACAAGAAAAATGCAGGTCCATGAGTGGGCATTGAGAATGGCTGTTGGGTCCTTTCCTTTGCTGCTACAGGAAACCACCAGAGGGGAAAAACACCAGTCTGTTTCTGGGCATTTTGATGGGCTTATGGTTTCTGGACATACTAAGGCCTAGGCAGTGGCCACAACAGTTTCTCAGGTAAGAGGAAGCAGAAGGGAGTTGCTACAGAAAATGGAATGATCCCAGACTAATAATGTCTAAGTGATCATGCTAGTTGTACCCATATGTCTTACACTTTCAACAGCAGAATATCTGTCCACAGCTCTACTTCTCAAAGCAGTGGAACATGTCCCAGGCCTGAGAAACTCCTGGGCTAGATCCTGTTAGGATCCTGCCCAAACACTCCAGAATTCAATGAGTGCTCTTTGTACCCAGGGAGTGCTTCAGAGAGACTGAGATTCTCTGAAGTAGGTATATTACTAAAACTAGATGATGACTATAGCATCATAATTTCCTTTCTACTTTTACCTAAAATTATACCTGGGTCCTGCTGGGGAAGAAAATGGGCTACAAAAGGCAGTCAAAAACATCTTCACGATAACCAGTCTTTTAAAGGCACGTATATTTACAGGAATTTTGTAATTCCTGTAAAAACTCTAATTATTTTGATTTCACTACAGAGCAGCTGGGATTTGCTGCAGCAACCTACAAGTCCAGAGGAAGCAACAAGGAACAAATGGAGACACTGACACAGAATGGATGTTCCCTGCTCCCAATCTCAAAGTAGGGGACTGTTCCCAGACACTCAGAACTCATTTCCTGGCTCACTGCGGAGGCTTTCAGCGTGTAGGAGCCTACAAGTGAATCACCCCTGATGACACAAGGGGGTGGGAATGGTATTCAGCAAGAGGACAGAAGCTGGAGTCCAAAAGAGGCTGCAAACAGGAATTAGAATTTTTACTAAGCCAGGAAAATGGAAGGAAGGAAGGCAGGAAAATGAACCAGGAAAGGGACCTAATACCCTAGGAGTTCCTAATGCTGCCCTGGGGTGGAGTCGCCTGCCTGCCTTTCCTGCTTCCTCTCTCACTACTGGATTTTAAGGTCTAACAACTAGATGATTTATAATCCTGTCCCACACCAAGATGAGCCTTGTCTCCCTGTTTTGCTCACACAGTTGCCACCCCCTGGAATGCCTTCCTTTTCCCACATTTCTTTAGCTGGCTGACGCCCACCTACTCCACAAGACACAGCACAGGTGGTCCTTCTTCCAGGAAATCTTCCTGTCCCAAGCCCATCTTTTGTCTCTCCGCAGTATTACCCAAGCACAGATCACTCACTAAATCGCCCACCTTGAATTACAGTTGTCGGTGGTCACACCTATAGATAGATGAGTGCTCAAGCAGTCCTAAGTGTTCTTATCTTTGTATCCCAGTGCCTGGCACATATTAGGCATAAATATAAACTGGGTGCGTTAGCACTGATAGACAGAGAAGGAATGATATGGACAAGAACACAGTGGCAGCAACTACTTTCCCAGACGAAATGGAGCAGAGTTAGAAGTCCCAACTCTGGACCAGGGTGAGAGGGTCCGGTCTGGCACACCTGCTGTGGTTGCTTTTCTAAACAAAAGCTGCAAGGTCACCAAAGCTGGTGGCTCAGTAGTAAAGAATCCACCTGCCAATGCAGGAGACACAGGAGACAAGGGTTCGATCCCTGGGCTGGGAAGATCCCCTGGAGGAGGAAATGCCTACCCAATCCAGTATTCTTGCCGGGACAATCCCATGGACAAAGGAGCCTGGTAGGCTACAGTCCATAGGGTCGCAGAGAGTTGGACCCCACTGAATGACTGAGCACCGAATAATAACAATGTAATAAAAGCCCCTTTCTCTTCTTACATCCTCAAGCAAATAGAGCTGGAGGGGGGCCTTCATGTTGATCTCACTCAGGCTGGGTCATTCAGGAAGTGGGGAAGGGAGGGCCCTGAGGGGGTTAGGGATTTGCCCTGGTCCCACAGGAAGTCAGTGATGTCAGGGAGGAAATATTCTCTTTTTCTTCTACCCATCTTAGGTTCATTGTTTGTGGTCTTGCAAATTAGACTGACAAAAGATAGAGTCACAAGAGGAAATGAGCAGTTTATTAACACATCACTTGAGAGAAACCACAATGATGAGTAACTCAAAGCGTGGTTAGAACTGGGCTTATGTTGCCTCATAACCAAGGAATAATAAATTTATAGAGAAGTGACTGAGAAAAAAGACTTTTTGAGTGTCTAGGCATGGAAAATTTGAGAAAGGTAAATATATGAGGGAACTAATAGAAGACAAGGGCTTGTTAGTGAAGTTTATTCTGTCAGTTCCTCCAGTGCCACCTCTGGGATGATAAAGGCCTAGAGTTACCCCCCATGGCTAACTTCTGTTCTTCCTAGTAGAGATGGGAGGGGCACATCTCTACAACTTCACGTCCTGCTTTTAGGCAAATAGGGGGAGGGCAGAGCTTTTCTTGTATCTGGTTCTTCTTAAATGCCATGAGTTCAAACAATCTTTATGCCAAAGTAGCCTATTTTGGGGTGGCATACTCGGCTACCCATCAGCAGCAACGTGGGGACTAAACTGCAAGTCTCCCGACTCCCCAGTCCTGTACAGCACTCCTGCATCATTTCTTCCAGGGACGGTGAATAGAGTAACTACTCCCTGGAGACGAGAGCCATCTATCCCATGAATGAGCACCAGAAGAAAGGAACTGCAGTTTAAAAGCAAACTCCTGTCTAGAGAGGTGGGAAGGATGACAGCTGGGAGCTGCTGTCTCTCTAGAATTGGGTAGGAAGGTAGTGTTAGGACCAAATTGCAGCCAATAAAGCTTGGTCAATTAGTAAATACCAAGAAACCCCTGCAGCCAATAAAGATTGGCCAATTAGTAAATACCAGGAAACCCCTGCAGCCAATCTGCCCTTGCCAACTTCCTGTCTTTGTTCTGAGCCTATAAATACTGCTGTAGTGCTGGGCTCAGGGCTCTCGTCAAGACTCCACTGTGCTGGTTGAGACGGGAGCCCTAGCTCGAGCTAGCAATAAACCCCTTTTTGCCTTTGCATTGCTGTGGACGTCTTATTCTCTCAGTTTTGGGGACTCGGACTGCGGGCGTAACAGTAGAGCATAGGTCAGCTCTGTCCAGTAGAAATGTGATCGAAGCCACAGGTAGATTTTAAATTTTTCTGGTGGACACTTTTTAAAAAATAAAAGGAAGCATGGGAATTTATTTTTAATAACATTTTAAACTCAATGTATCTAAAATATTTAACGTGTGATCAGTATTAAAAATATTTTGGAGATATTTCACATGCTTTTTTTTTTTCCCCTCAGTAGGTCTTTCAAGTTTAATGTATATTTTACACGTAGAGCGCAGTTGATTTTAGACTAGCCATATTTCAAGTGCTCATTACGTGGTGAGTGGCCATATTAGACAGTGTAGAAATAGTGGAAGGCTATTCACTGCCCTATTTAGTAATATCAGCACTAGTGGCCTGATGTAGTGTCTGAAATTCTACCACGAGCTGCTCTTACGGATAGAAGCATTATCTTCAGAAGGCTCCGGACACCTGTGCATGTGCCCTCCGGGAGGGATAAAACATTGAGCTAGGAGACTATATCATTGACATCACCTACTTGGACACATAAAGTCTTGAAGGCAAAGGAAGGACTGCTAAGACTTTTTACTCCCTAGCCTCGGTTAAGGACAAGAGCCTTACATGAAACGCTTTACTTTTAAATTCCATAAGCCTAATTGACTGCTTTGAAAGCTCCATGCTTCTAAGGTTCAGTAAAAAAATTTTCTTCTGCCCTCTTAAGGACCTCAGTGAAGCAGCGTTGGACTTTCAGCCTGGACTTCTGCAGAATTACAATACCGCAAATCCCACCTTCCTTTCTGGACCCTTTTCCCCCTCTAACTCCCCAAATCTTACCCCATCCCCGGCCTCTGGGATCCCATTCCTCTAGGATTTTGCCAGTAAATCCCTTCCCACACAATTCCGGGGCAACAGTGCAAGCCAGTAGGAGCTGCCTGAGAAGGATAAGCTGGGTTTGGAGCTCTCAATTCAAGATGAAGATTAGAAAGCTGCTTCTTGAAAACACTCAGCTGTTAAAAGCAGAAGCCATTTTCTCATTACTCTCTCTCTATCCCAAGAAGGTAGTTATCAAAATTATGAGAAGGTACATTGTTTCCATAGTTATCTTATAGCTATTTTCATATTGAATGAGTGGGAAATGCCTCTTGTAAACAATTTAAGTTTTCTTGAATTACCACTTATATTAAAAAAAAAAAAAAAGATTATCCAGAGCCAGCAGCTTCAAAGTTTGGAGGTGGACCAACAAAATTTTAAAATAAATAAAAAAGAAATAACCTTTAGGGGGCCAAAGCTCTGATAGGAAAAATGTTCTAAAACTTGGAAATAGGGATTATTGCTATCTTTCCTTTTCGGGTAATGTTGGGCTAATGTAGGATATGTCAGTTTTGTATCTAAGTTAGCAAACTTCTGTAAATACTCTTTCTTTTTTGCCACTACAGAGACCTCACCCTCCCCAACACTCTGGGAACTAACATTACTATCTTGCTGGTTACCTCATAAAGTGTTAAAGTTTGACACAAGTTCATTTTTTTATTTGCACAAGACTCACTAACTTTTTGAAAATCATATTTCCTCAGTAAAGTTGGCAAATTTCATCAAGTCAAGTAAAACGTAAAGAGAAAATGTATACCGTTTACTATGTTCATAAAAGTAAAAATATTTAAGACCAAAAGGTAGGAAGACTATAATGGGGGCTGAGGAACAATATTTAATGGGTATAGTCAAGGTGCTTGGCTCCTCTGTGGGGGGCTAACGAATGCAAACCACCCCTACCTTTTTCTTGACTATGCTTTACAGCATGTGGGATCTTAGTTCCCTTGGAAGTAAGGAATCCTAACCACTGGACTGCCAGGAAATTCTCCCTAAAAAACACTTCTTAAAAAAAAAAACAACTTTCTTTTTTATTAACAGCCCTCCTGAGGTAAAACTGGCATGCAATAATGTACATCTATTTAAAGTGTTCAAATTGATAAACGTCCTATGTATCCCCATCTGAAGCTCTCATCAAGCCTTCCCAGAGAGCTCAGAAGGCTAAATGGGTCTTATCTCCCAAACTGTCAATCCCAGGTTTGATCAGTGGTGGAGAAAAGGTCTCAAAAGTGTTTGCCTCAATTGCTGTTAGAGCGTAACAGTAAAAGACTGGTTAATACGAACAGTGCTTTGCCAGACCTTCAGAAGGACAGGAGAATGCTTTGCGGGAGGTTTTTCAGGGTGCGTGAGGGGTAGTTTTAAGTTCATAGTTTTAATATTGGAACTTTTTAATAGAAACAACTTGACAAAAAATTTGCCATGCAATTTTGTGACCCATCAAAACAGAGTTTAATGAGAGGACAAAAAAAAACCAGAACAGGACACACTATGTTAAAATATGGCACCTTGGCATACTAGACAGTTTAAGCTGAACAAGTTGGAGAAAACAGCACAGGCACCCTTCTGCCCTGAAACAGATCTTAAGTCCTCAGGGGAGGGGTGTGCTCCCTGTCCTACAGGAAAGGAGCAGCTTTATCTCCGAGGACAGCGGGGTGCTGAGAAGAATCCTGACACTCAGGGCCTGCTGAGTTTCCCCAGTTATTACACTCAGTCCGTGTACTATGCGGGACTGATCATATTCCTCCATGACTGTCCACCCTTCAACAAACCTAGCATAGCAATACTCAGCTAGAACTGTTTCTTCAGGTCTTCCTGAAGGCTTCCATATCACTGAAAACGTGTATTACATAAATCTGTATGCCTTTCTCCTCTGTCAGTTAACATTTTAGACCCTGTCCGGGAATCCTGAGAGGGCTGAGCATAACTTTTTCCTCCCCCAGGCCACCCTCATAATCAAGACAGCGAACAACTTTCCTTGTATCAATAATAGACCGGTGTGGAGAAAAGGGAACCCTCTTGCACTGTTGGTGGGAATGCAAACTAGTACAGCCACTATGGAGAACAGTGTGGAGATTCCTTAAGAAATTGCAAATAGAACTGCCTTATGACCCAGCAATCCCACTGCTGGGCATACACACTGAGGAAACCAGAATAGAAAGAGACACATGTACCCCAATGTTCATCGCAGCACTGTTTATAATAGCCAGGACATGGAAACAACCTAGATGTCCATCAGCAGATGAATGGATAAGAAAGCTGTGGTACATATACACAATGGAGTATTACTCAGCCATTAAAAAGAATACATTTGAATCAGTTCTAATAAGATGGATGAAACTGGAACCAATTATACAGAGTGAAGTAAGCCAGAAAGAAAAACACCAATACAGTATACTAACACATATATATGGAATTTAGAAAGATGGTAATGAGGACCCTGTATGCAAGACAGCAAAAGAGACACAGATGTGTAGAGTGGACTTTTGGACTCTGAGGGAGAGGGAGAGGGAGAGGGTGGGATGATTTGGGAGAATAGCACTGAAATATGTATACTATCATGTAAGAAACGAATCGCCAGTCTATGTTCAATGCAGGATGCAGGATGCTTGGGGCTGGTGTATGGGGATGATCCGGAGGGATGATGTGGGGTGGGAGGTGGGAGGGGGGTTCATGTTTGGGAGTTCGTGTACACTCGTGGCAGATTCATGTCAATGTATGCCAAAACCAATAGAGTACTGTAAAGTAAAATAAAGTAAAATGGAAGCTCTAAAAATAATAATAATAATAGACCCTCCACAAGAGAACAGTCATTTATTTGGGGGGGAGCCACTTAGAAGGCAGATGCTGAGGGGCCTGAGTGGGGAAGACAATGCAGGAATGGACTGGACACAAGTCAGGCAAATCTAAGTACTCATTCTTCAGTGAGTGCCTACTGTTTACCAGGCTCTGAGCAAAATCTAGGGAGGTTGTGTGGCCCTGGGTGCCCAGAATACAGGCCCGTGGCTCAGGACTTCACCAGCAGGTGGCCAGCCCTTGAGCTCTCTCCTCCTTCCAAAGTCTAAGAGGGTCAGATGTGGAGTAACGGGGACCTTTTGGACATCAGTGGTGCTGGAGGCAGAAAGCCTCCTGGAATCAGTCCTTTTCCAATAAAAAGGCAGTTTTAATCCCAGAAACAAGATGGAGACAGCCTGCTTGTCGGGGAAAGCTATCCGCAGGGACGGCTTCTTCACTCTGGCGTGCGTGTTCTGATGGAAATTGAAGCGGTGGTTATTGCATGCGTGAATACCCATCACAGACTCTCTCTGATTTCAAGACTGAGCCTTGGCTGCTTTGCCCCAGAGGCCAAGGGGCTGGCGTGGATACGAATGTTTGGCAGAGCCACTGTGCAGGGGGCAAGTCTGGGAAGGAGTCTGGAGGATGCCAGGGTCCTACAGAGCAAGACAGAGGGCCCACTGGGCTTTCCTGAAAATGCCGGGGGAGAGAAGCTGGGGGGAGGAGACAAAATGAGGGAGTGACTGGTGTGTGGATGATTTTCTCCATGGAAACTGAGCAATGCCTGATATCTTGCTGGCTTTGCGTTACCTTCCTCTTGAGACATTAAGTGAAGAGGAAAGTGTTGCAATTTCTCAAGCACACAAGGTGTGTTTGGTGAGGACTACTGGCACCCAGCCTAAACCCTAGATACACCCCAAATGAGGAGGGTGACTTGCGAGTAATGACAATGGGGTAGGTGAATGGAGGTGGGAGGGGAGTGGTGGGTATCTTGGGGGCCAGGGGTAGCCCTATAATAACTAGGCAGTGTGAGAGAAAGTGGGCAGTGCCGGAGGCTGGAATTAGAGGGAATCCAAGTGTGTGTGTGTATATAGTCGTCCATCGTATCGGTGGTAGATTGGTTCCAGGACCATGAGACCTGCATACACATGAATCAAAATGTTTTTCTCCTGTTAATCTACTTTTTACTATTTTTACTATTTACGATTTTACTATTAGCCCAGCCAAAGGAACTCCTCCTCTCTGATGGTTCCTAACTTCCCTGATCTGGGCCCCATGGACATTCCTGACTGTATGTTTATTCTAGTCTAGTCCCACGATGTTTGAGAGATTGACAGCCTTCACCTTACAGGGAACCACCATGCTCTTACCATTCAGAGACGGTTTCTGTCTCCTAAAGATCAAATATGACTTATATGCTTCGTTCATCTAGAACACAGCTACCTGATGTCTATGAAAGCTTCTCTAACTGCTCCAAACTCACAGACCTAAGGTAACTGGTTGGGATGGCAGGCATGCCAGATTCTGGTCCGTGATAGATTCTGATCACTCCAAGACTGTTTGGAGCCTTGACTGCTTCTGAATCCACTCTGCCTGGAATTCTGAACAAGATGGAGAGAGAGAAAGAGTAACAGATAGAGGCAACACCTGAAGACAAAAGGGAGGCTTCTGTGTTTAAAATTGTCTTGCAATTTCAAGAGATGTTGAACCCAGGACTGTGCTAAATGGAGACTGTCCCTCATAGGTCCAATTTCAGCCTCTTTTGAAACAAACAGGATCTTTCCTATGAGTGTGAGGTGCAAATACAATTATATCTCTTTGATTTTTCAAATTAGTTTTTCCAGCTTTCACTTGCCCTTATTACTAGAAAGCCCATTATCTTCCTCTAGAGGCTTCTCCATCTCAAGTTATTACAAATGTGAGTTGGTGTTGCTGTTGAAGGCAGGCCAGCCCAGACGGACAGAGAGCTAAGCTTGTCCACTGCCTCAGGCCCACACTTCTGCCAGCCTCGTCAGGGCAGCCCAGCTGGCCTCCCAGGTCCTCCCAGCCTCAGTCTCTCTGGGTCCTGGTGAACCTCAGAGGCCATGGAGCTCTCCGCAGTCTGTAGACTTTGGTCTACAGTTATAACAGACAGTAGGGGTTAGGTTACTACCACCTTCCCTACCAAAACTGCCTTGGAACTCCTTATGCAAGTTATCTTCCATTTCTCTGCATATAAAAGTTGAGAAGAGCCAATCAAGAGAACCAGAAAAAAAAAAAAGAGTGCCAGAGAGGCCCAGAAGCTTCATATGTACATAACAAAGGAAGTCAATGAAGCAATTTCTCAGAACAGTTCCTGGGTGGCTTTGATGACCCTACAGAGGAGAGGCTGTAATTTTCTAAAAATAACTTTTTAGGGGCTTCCCAGGCAGTCCAGTGGTTAAGACTCTGCATTTCCACTGCAGGGGGTGCAGGTTCGATCTCTAGTCAGGAAACTAAGATCTCACGTGCCAGGTGGTGTAGTAAAAATTTTTTTTCTAAAATAATTTTTTGCAAGATTTTAAAAATTTCTTATTTTTAAATAGTTTAATGCATAGTCATAAATAATATGGAGCGATCCCATGGGATATCCATGTGTACTTTATCCAGTTTCCACCAGTGGTAAAATTTTGCCAAGCTATGGTACACTATCACAACCAGGATACTGATACAGTCAAGAAGCAGAATAGGGACTTCCCTGGTGGTCCAGTGGTTTAAACTCCACCTTGTAATGCAGGGGTGCTGGTTCAATTCCTGGTCGGGGAATTAAGATTCCACGTGCCACGGAGCAACCTAGCCTGCTCGCCACAACTAGAGAGACTATGTGCCTCAACCAAAGCAGCCAAATAAACACTTTTTTAAAAGATGCAGAATATTTCTATCCATCACTACAAACATTTTACTTGTTGCCCTTCCACACCCACACCCACCCACACCCTCGTCCCCTGGAAATCAGTAATCTCTGTCTATATCACTTTGTCATTTTGAATGTTATCTGAAGTATTATAGTATATAGCCTTTGAGGACTGGTGTTTTTCAATGAGCATCATTCCCTGGAGATTTGTTCAAGTTGTTGGGTGTCTTACTAGCCTCTTCCTTTTATCACAGAGTATTAGTCCATGGTCCTAGAGGAGATCAGTCCTGGGTTTTCACTGGAAGGACTGATGTTGAAGCTGAAACTCCAATACTTTGGCCACTTCATGCAAAGAGTTGACTCACTGGAGAAGACTCTGATGCTGGGAGGGATTGGGGGCAGGAGGAGAAGGGGATGACAGAGGATGAAATGGTTGGATGGCATCACCGACTCAATGGACATGAGTGTGGGTGAACTCCGGGAGTTGGTGATGGACAGGGAGGCCTAGTGTGTTGCAGTTCCTGGGGTTGCAAAGAGTTAGACACGACTGAGGGACAACTGAACTGAACTGATGGATATATCAGTTTGTTTAACCATTCACATCTTAAAGGTTATCTGAGTTGCTTTTGGCTACTACAAATGAAGTTGCTATAAAAGTTTGTACATGTTTTAGCATGAATATAAGTTTTCATTTCTTTGAAATAAAATACAAACACTGCCTTGAATGGTAGTTGTATATTTAATTCTGTAAGAAACTGCCAAACTGTTTTCCCAGAGCGCTGGTGCCATCTTGCATTCCCACCAGCGATGTTGTATCAGTTCTTTGCTTTTGCCTCTTTCTTGCTAGCATTTGGTGTTATCACTATTTTTTATTCTAGCCATTCAGAGGGGTGAGCAGTGCTGTTTCACTGTGGTGTTAGTTTGCATTTCCCTAAGAACTAATACTGATGACCTTCTTTTCATGTACTTATTTACCATCTGTCTGTTCTCTTTGGTGAAATGTCTATATTTTTGCTCATCTTTTTAAATTTAAATTTCTATTTATTTTGGCTGCTCTGAATCTTCACTGCAGCATGTGAAACCTAGTTCTCTGACCGGGGACTGAACCAGTGCCCCTAGCAGTGGGAGCTCAGAGTCTTACCTACTGGACCCCCGGGGAAGTCCCACTGCTCATTTTCTAGTTGGATTGTGTATTTTTTATTTTTTTATAACTGAGTTTCAAGAGTTATATTAATATATTCTAGATACTAGCTCTTTGTTGGACATGTGACATATTTTCTCTTTGTAACTTGTCTTTTTAACAGGTTTTTCTGCTAAACAAATTTTTCACAGAGAAGAACTTTAAAATTTTAATGAGGTCCAATTTATCCATTTTTCCTTTATGGATCATGCTTTTAGTATTATGTCTAAGAACTCTTTGCCTGGCCCTAGATCCAAGTTCTATGGTTTTACTTTGATATTGAATCCCATGACACATTTTGAATTAAAAATCTGTCTCCAAAATCCTAGTGTTTCATCACTGAGCTGGAAGTCCCTTCCACTCTCTGGACTCAGTCACTTAACTCTTTGTTCAAGGAATAAAAGCTGTTACTCCAGCACTTGCTCTTCTCTCCCAACACAGGCAGTATCTCTGATAGCAAATGATGTGCCTGTGAGTGCCTCTAGTACTTTTGGGGTTGACCCACACAGGGCTAAGGCTGGTGGGATGGGGCCTCCCAGAGCCCTGACCCTCACAGTCCAAATTTTGCATAATGAGACCACCTCATTTCTCAAGTTACTTCTTCTAGGTCCCTGTGTGTATGTTTCTAGGCAATTTCCTGAGCCAAGCAGAGCAAGGCAAACAAGGCAAGTGCCTGGGATCTACTCTACAAATACGAAGTTAATGAATGGGAAAGGAGGGTTGTGGGAGGAGAACCAGGAAGGGGACTTTCTAGGTTCCTGGCATCTGTGTTACCCCCAATAGCCCCTGAAAATTTTATTCCAGATTCCCTATGCTATAGACTGAATTATAGCCTCCCTAAAATTTATACCCTGAATCCCTAACCCCCAGCAGGACTATACTTGGAGAAAGGGTCTTTAGGAGGTAATTAATTGAAGGTGAGGCCCTAATCTGATAGAACTGGTGGATTTATAAGAAGAGGAAGAAGAGATCTCTCCTCAGACACCTACTAGGGGAAGGCTATGTGAGGCTAAGCAAGAAGGCAGCTGTCTGTGAGCAAGGAAGAGAGCTCACGCCAGAAACAGAATTGGCTGGCACCTGGATCTGGGACTTGCAGCCTCCAGAACTGTAAGAAAATGCATTTCTGTCATTTGAGCTGCCCAGTCTGTGGTATATTGTAACGGCAGTCCAAGCTTTGGTCCAGAGAAGTGGGGTGCTGCTGTAACAAGTACTAATATCTATGAGAGTTCATTTGACTATTTTCTCTACTTTTGAAGTACTTTGAAATCTAAATAAATGTTTTAATTACAATTTTAAATAAAACAAAAGTTAGATTATGTGATTTCTGTACTCAAATTTCTTCTAAGTACAGGCAGGATTCAGAACAGGCTACCCCCAAATACAGCATGTTAGTATATGGAATATGTTAAGCTGAAGGAATCTGAGAAAATGGGAGAAGCAGGACGTTCACTCTGACCTTCCCCCACTCTTCTGTCCTGAAGCAGCTCATAAGACCCTCATGTGAGTTGCCCTCCCTGTACCAGAGGAAAGGGCAGCTTATTTCTAACACAGAGGATCACACAGGGACCCCTAATGAACAAGCTCCCATAAGATCAGGTATTTATTTTTCATCGCTGTTTCCCACAGCTAGATCAGAACCTAGCAGGGACGGAACAAGTGCAGTAAACATGCCTGAATGAATGAATGGAAGTGTGTAGCGTGGCCACACTAGCATGCAGAGCCAGTGGGGCTGGGGTGCTGGGAGAGGTTTGCAGCCTCTAGGTCATGTAATACCCAGAACTGGTCCCCTCCATGCTGGTGTTGTACCTGGGTTTGTGGCCCAGCCTCCCGGTTCCCTTCCAGGAATTTCCCTAGGATCTCCTGGGTCATCTTCTCATCTCAGGCAGGGTGCCCCAGGCCACAGATCTTGTTAAAGGAAATTCATTCTTAAAGTGAAAGGGGTCAGATTCTTGATTCTTTGCTTCTCAAGAGGCTCCTGCAATGATGTTGTTATAATGATTATTGTGAACTGTAGGCACTTGAAAACCAGAAAAGCCGGTTCAAAGCTTTCTCTGAACTCCCCTTGTCTACATAAATACAGATCCTCCAGAAGGAACTCAGTTGTCACAAATCCCCTCCCAAGGAATTTCATCAGGCATCATAGGAGAGCAAACTAGAAGTTAACACACACAAACGAACTTCATCACAAACTACCATGCAGTGGTAGTGATTTAGTCACTCGGTCATGCCCGTCTTTTCGCGACCCCATGGACTGTATCCATCAGGCTTCCCCATAAAGCCGGTTCAAAGCTTTCTCTGAACTCCCCTTGTCTACATAAATACAGATCCTCCAGAAGGAACTCAGCTGTCACAAATCCCCTCCCAAGGAATTTCATCAGGCATCATAGGAGAGCAAACTAGAAGTTAACAACACACACAAACGAACTTCATCACAAACTACCATGCGGTGGTAGTGATTTAGTCACTCGGTCACGCCCGTCTTTTCGTGACCCCATGGACTGTATCCATCAGGCTTCCCCGTCCATGGGATTTCCCAGGCAGCCATTTTCTTCTCCAGGGCATCTTCCCAACCCAGGGATCAAACTCAGGTCTTCTGCATTGCAGGTGGAGTCCTTACCTACTAGCCACCTGGGAAGCCCTCACAAACTATCATACCTCCCATTTATTCTTCTGAGGGCCCATTCACTTTTTCTAAAATTGATTCTACCCTAATAAGTAGAGGTTCAATGCCTCTTCCCTTTCCCTATTAAAAAGTGAAAGTGAAGTGAAAGTGAAAGTTGCTCAATCATTTCCAACTCTTTGCGACCCCATGGACTATATAGTCCATGGAATTCCCTAGGTCAGAATACTGGAGTGGGTAGCCTTTTCCTTCTGCAGGGGGTCTTCCCAACCCAGGGAATGAACCCAGGTCTCCTGCATTGCAGGCAGTTCCTTATGAGATGAGCCACAAAGGAAGCCCAAGAATACTGGAGTGGGTAGCCTATTCCTTCTCCAGCAGGTCTTCCCAACCCAGGAACCAAATTGGGATCTCCTGCATTGCAGATGGATTCTTTACTGACTGAGCTATCAGGGAAGCCCCAATTTCCCTATTAAGATGGTATTTAAGATTGAATTCAAAGCCACCTTGGGGGGCCTGGGTATCTCCATGTATTCATGTGGTATACATGTTCATATACTTCTGTTTGTTTCTCTCTGGTTAACCTGTCTTTTCTTTCAAGAGGCTCAACCAAGAGCTCAGATTGGGTAGAGGGAACATTTTTCTTTCTTCTCCAACAGTGGCATCTTCAGGATCTTTCATGATCAAGCTGAGACTGGCACGGGGCCTGGAGTGGTAGGAATGGGGATGGTTGGCCCAGAGGAAGAAGACAACACCCCCCCAGCCATCCAGGAGCCCCTTCAGTGGGAAAGGTGCTGTCTCCACACTGAGAAAGGTCCTGGCCAGACCCAGGAGTCACAGGTCAGCCTCTTTTTAGGAGAAGATGGAGGTGGGGGGGATTCAAAAGGCAAAGAACATCACATATAACGAACAATGCAGTAACGGCTACTACCCTAGCCTGAGTGCTTACTATATGTCAGAGACATTAAATGCTCGGTGTGAATTTCTGTGTGATTTTCATAACAGTGCAGTTTTTCAGGTAAGGAAATGAGGCTCTGAGAGGTTAATGCATTATGCCCAAGGTCACAAAGTAAGAGAGAGGGACAGAGACTGGACACCCAAGCACCGTTAGTCCCTCTCACCAAAGGAGAAAACCTTGAGATGCCTGCTTTGCTCTTCCTAAGAAAACAACCCCTTTGGGGAGACTGAAGGTGTGAAGACTATTGTGAGGAGTGTCATAAATCAGTGCTAGGATTTTCCACATCTTCTCAGATTTAATTAGTCATAAAATTAGCTTCCTCAAGAAACCTAGGTTCCTTCTCTCACCCTCCACTGCATATGCACCTACATTTCCCATGATGTTCTTCATATGAAGAACTCGGCTGGAATTTCTAGCAATGCAGTGCCCCAGGTCAGGACTCATCCTGAGGCACTGCAGGTTGGGGGACGTTAGGACATCCCGACTGAGGGCCTGAAACACCTGCTCAAGGAGCTGCAGTACAAGAGGCATTTTTTGGACTTGATGATGGTTCTCTAGCTGGGCCCTAGGGAAGAGTCAGTGTGAGAACGGGGGCTGAGGGTGTGACTTGGCTATTGACAATATCACAAAAAACCAAAACCAAAGCTTAAAAGTCTCTGAGATGAGGCTGTAAGGCTAACTAAAGCCCCAGTTTCTTCACTTTCAGCTGGAATTACATCATCTGTGTAACACTCTTGCTCATCTCATACTCTCCAGAAGCTCGAACAGGAGGCTAGGCTGACTTATGGGTAATCAAAATTTGATTTTTAGAAAAAAATCCAATTTGCCTTCTTGAGGCATCCTTGGTGGAAGAAAGGCACTGCGTTCATCGCAGGAACCCAAGGACCCAGGGTGGAGGGCAGTGCTTCTCATTTCCCCTTCCTCCTTCCCTCTCAGCCTGCCTCCCACTGTCTCCACACTGAACAGAGCCAGCACTCGGGCACCCTTGGCCAGGGTCCAAGGCACCTCAAATGACCTTGACCAAAAAGCTCGCTCTGTCTCTTCCCAGTGCCATACCTGCACACTGCCGTGATGGAATCCATGTGAAAATAAGAATGCTTTTTTGTAGAAAATCCTCAGCAGCTGGCCTCGGGAGCCTGGGTGTCTCAGTAATCAAAGATGTTCTCTGGGCTCTGGGCCTGGGTGTTCCAATGGCGTGTCGTCCTGCATCTCAGATGATTGACATCAAGGTGGCTTCTGGAAGGCAGAGGGCCCCTCGAGGCAGCTCTGCCACACACCCAGCCCAGCTGAGCTGCCAGGGGTCTCATGCTTGGGGCTTGGCTCCTTTGGCGCAGACTAAAAGGGTGAGTGTCTGGGAGGTGACTCAGAGAAGGATGGAGCTATTCTACGAGTGAGAGCCCGGGAGGCCAGTCCTGGGCGGATGCTGAGGGAGGAGATGGGCTGCCTGCCCTGGCCAGCTCACTCCGTCTGGTCTGAGAGTTGGTCTTTGGGGATGAAACTAACATATTTAGAGAAACAGATGGTTGGGACTGAGGAAGGTTAGGACTCAGCTCTGCTTGCCTGGCTGGCTATGTGGAGAGATGGAGTGGCATTTAGTCACATCTAAGGGTACATAGAGGCTCAGCTTTCCAACGCTGAAGCCAGGATTACTCCCTGTGAATAAGGGAAGAGGCTTTATTTCATTGCATTGTCTCATTTTTTTTTAATTTAAAAAACTTTATATTTTGTATGCCTGATTAACAATGTTGTGACAGTTCCAGGTACATAGCGAAGGGACTCAGCTGTACATATACCTGTATCCATTCTCTCCCAAGTCCCCTTCTCATCCAGGCTGCCACATAACATTGAGCAGAGTTCCCTGTGCTATACACTAGGACCTTGTCGGTTATCTATTCTAAATATAGCAGTGTGTACGTGTCCATCCCAAACTGCTTCACTATCAGGGAAGAGGGTTTAAACTGCAACGTAATACATTTAAGTTAAACATGGGAGGGGGCCCTGGGAGAAGGGGGTAATCTTTCTCCAGGGGCCATTAAACACAGTGTGGATTCTCTGGGCTTAAAAGCACCAGCCCTGGGGTGATCCGAACCTTCTGCACTCATTCCCTCTGTAGTCTCACCCTAAAGCCAGGCTCACTATCCTGCCTCAGACTAGAGTGCTCACCATTTTGGTCTCTGATTCCCTGAGCCCTATTAATCTGGAAGCTATTAGTAATTGTATGTATCCCTTCCTCCAAGAAGCTGTTTGACAGCAGATGCTGTTGGTTGCCTGTCAAATAGGTTTAGATTAAGTTCACTTAGAACATTACCACCAACAAAATAATGATCGTGTAGCAGTGTTACATGTCTGACTCTGTGGCCCCATGGACTGTAGCCTGCCAGGCTCCTCTGTCCATGGAATTCTCTAGGCAAGAGTACTGGAGTGTGCAATTTCCTCCAGAGGATCTTTCCAACCTCAGGATTGAACCTGGGTTTCCTGCATTGCAGACAGATTCTTTACCATCTGCACCACCAGGAAAAACAAAATAATGATGGTTGAAACCGATTAGAAATGTATCTTCTTTCTCTCATTCAAGACATCAGGTGGTGGCAGTCTAGGGCTGACAGAGCTCTCCATGATGCCTAGGACTCAGGGACTTCTAGCTCTGGCACCGACCATCTTGAAGGTGGAGCCTGCAATGGTTTTTATGTTCAAAGGAAAGGGCTAGAGGGAGAGGATGTTAAGGAGTGAAGAGGGACTTCCCTGGCAGTCCAGTAGCTAAAACTCTGAGTTTTCAATGCTGGGGAACTGGGTCTGATTCCTGGTGAGGGAACTAGACCCTACATGCCCCAACTAAGACCTGGTGTGGCTAAGCAAGTTAATTAATAATTAATAAGTATTAAACAGAAAAAGAAGAGGTGAAGAGTATGTGCCAGCTGCCCTTTAAAGAAGGTGTTGGGACCCACCTTCAACTCCTCTGCTCATACAGTATTGACCAAAACTTAATCACATGGCCTCTCCTAGCTGCAAGGGAAGCGGGAAGTACAATCTGGATAGCCATATGCCTGGCCAAAATCAGGGCTCTAGCCTCTTAGAAGAAGGGGAAGAGGAGTATTGGAAACAACAGTTCTGACAGAGATCCAATTTGTTTGGATGTGGTTCTCTCTCCCACAGGGTTCAGGAAGGATGCCCACTCTAGAGATTTCTAATATCCAGACTTGGACCCTTTTCATTGTCTGTGCTACCAGCACCTTGCTCCAAACTACCATCAGCTCTCTACTACAAATGCATGAAAAGATGCTCAATATCATTAGTCATCCAGGGAAAAAAATTAAAATCACGATGAGATACTACTATATACCCACTCAAAAGTCTACGGTTAAAGACTGATAACACCAAGTGTTGACAAGTGAACTCTCATACATTGGTGGGAGTGCAAAATGCACAGATACTTTGGAAGCTGGAAACATCAAGCATGTATTTACCAACTCTATTGTTCTAACTTCTCCCCCAGCTTCTACCCCTTTGTCCACACTGTTCTTAAAACAGAGCAATCCCTTTAGAATCAACATCTGATCACATTTCTCCTCTGTACCCAACCTTTCACTGGTGTCCCCTGAAGAAAACTGCCAAGACCCCCAGATGATCTGTCCCTCCTCCTCACCTCTGTGACCTCCCACTTCCTCCCTCAATACCACACTTCCAGCCACACTGGAACTGCACAGAGAACTGAAATGGAGGTTCAGAGATGCTTCCCTGTACTGCTGCCCAGAGTAAGTCACTTTAAAAAGGACCCTTCTCCTCTTACAACCCCTGGCTAAGAAAACACCTACTCTCTAACCTTGCTGTTTGTCAGAAATTCCAGGCCTGCCCCTGTTCAGATCCTTTGACTGCTCCCTTCCCTTTCCCCACATTGTCTTCTCCAGATGTTTTTCAGGGCATGGTCCTTCACCTCCGTTGGACCTTGACTCAAGTATTCCATTTAAAATTTAAAAGTCCTCTCCTTACCCTGCTCCCTGCTTAATTCCCCATCCTCCTCTACCTGATGCACATAGCTTTCTAGTTGACTCTGTGGTTTACTTCTGTCTTCCCTCCAGGTTGGCAGGAATTTTCATCTGTCCATTCACTGCTATTTCCCTGGATTGCTTTGGAGCCCCAGACATTGGTTTTACTTGCATTTCTTCCTGTGTGTTAGTTCCCCGTTCCTCCCCACAGCTGTGAGCTCCTCAAGGGCAGGGACCTTGTCTTGGCTTTCCCTGGCAGCAAGATAGGCTTGAGGCACGCCATGGGTACCCAGGAAGTGCTCAATTCAGTTCTTGTGGGAAGAGGCAGCATGCCTTGTGATAGATGGACAGCTGCCCTTCACTCCAAGCCTTGGATACGTTTGCTGAGAAAGTCTCTGGATACAGAACAGTGACATCAGTCATTTCAGAAGAAGAGGTTATTAAATAAAAGGGAAATTGAAAAGTCAATTAGGATTGATAGAATGCAGTCCTGTTACATCTATTTCTCCCTTAGCTGAAGCGGTTTTTGATTGGACTGGCCTCTCTCTCAGTTGGGGCAGAAGCTAATCAAAGGCTGCTTTTCTTTCTTTGAAAGGAGCAGTGTTAATAAGAATAGTGAGAGCTGGGCCTTCAGGCTCTGTGTTTATATAAAAGTGGCCTTCAGGATGCATGTGCAACAGTTATCTGAACCAGAGTCCTTTTCAGGAAGGACAAGCTCAAGATAACTGGTGAATGTGAATCCTGAATCCCAAGAACCCCACCCTGAAGCCCTCGGAAATTATCCTGATGCATCATCCTGATACTGTGTTATTTCCTGCTCAAGGTTGTCTGCAAATGGGGCCTGAGCTTTCAAAATGGAAAGAAAAGTAGAGAGCGGGCTGTTTTTTGAAGGGTATTGGTACTGTTTTTAAAAGTTATTAAGAACTTCCCTGGCAGTCCAGTGGCTAAGACTCTGAGCTCCCAATGCAAGGGGCCCAGGTTTGGTCCCTGCTCAGGTAACTGGATCTCACACGCCATAACAAAGATTAAAGATCCCAAGTATCACAACTAAGACCCAATACCGCCAAATAAATCAGCAAATATTTTTTTTAATAGTTGTTAACTTGATGAAGGAGCACAGTGGGGTAGAAAGGAAAAAGAATCCCATTTTCCAGTGCAGAATTTTGACACTTACAGGTTGTGTGACCCACGTACACCATGCGGTTTCTGTGAATCTCAATCTCCCCATCTCTAAATGGTGACATTGATTTCTGCTTGTCTTCCAGGACAACAGTGTCAATTAAATTAGACCATACACGAGAAAGTACACAGAGACAGTAGAGTCCTTTAGAAATGTTGGGTATAGGATTATTTAGCAAAGCCATATTTCATCACTCGGCCCTCCAGGAAGTTGGAAAAAGCAAGCATATCATAGTGTCAAAGGTAGAAACTGCACATTTGAGGAGATTAATTTATTCAGTATATTTCAGTCAGATAAGAATCCCCCCAGATGTAAAGATCAGAATCTCTCAATGGTTTGCCTTAGACTTTTACAGGGAGGAGTTACAAGTAAGGTGTTACAAGTTGTAACTGTGAGCTATTGCCGGGGTGACTTATACTTAGCTTGTGTTTGCGACCAGGAGAAGTATCATTTAGCTGAACAGGTGATGCTTGTCAGTGTCTAGCAGTTTCAGGGGGACAAACAGTTCTAATCTTAGCTAATCATTTTGAGACACAGAGCTTGGAGGCTGGCGAGAGGCGAAAAAGAAAAGGTCTATGTGTGGCTTTCGGGTTGTGTGCTTTGCTCAGTAGCTCCAGTAGTGTCTGACGCTTTGTGACCCCTTGGACTGTAGCCCACCAGACTCCTCTGTCCATGGGATTCTCCAGGCAAGAATACCAGAGTGGGTTTCCACGCCCTCCTCCAAGGGATCTACCCAACCCAGGGATCGAACCCACATCTCCTGCATTGGCAGGTGGATTCTTTACCACTGAGCCACCAGGGAAGCTGTGTGTGACCTTTACCTGGGCTTTAAGATAAGGGTAGAGTCCTTCATAGGACACTCAAGGCCTTTTCCATCTGGTCAT
Organism: Oreotragus oreotragus; assembly: GCA_006410675.1. Lineage (NCBI taxonomy): Eukaryota > Metazoa > Chordata > Mammalia > Artiodactyla > Bovidae > Oreotragus > Oreotragus oreotragus. Next base: position 542,909 of record SJYX01000424.1, on the reverse strand, counting down.
GTTCTGTACTTCTAGGCTCACCTCCACCCTCCTTTCTTCCAACATACAAACATGTACCTCAGCGTCCCAACCGCAACAATGACCATTCCCTACATCACACATATTTTCTGTTCCTTTCTATACCTGGAATGATGACTTATTCCTTAAGACTCAGTTCAAGTGACTCTAGCTCTGAGAAGCCAGGTTGAGTTTGGGGGTCCTCCTATGTGCTCCCAGGCAACTTATATGTGCTGGTTAGACCACATTGAAGGGTGTTTCTTAATCTATCGGTCTCTCCAGCCAGAGATGAGCTCCTAGAAGGTGGGTCTAGGTCTCATTGTAATTCCCGCAACCTCCAGAAGACTGATTTCCAGTAGGTATTCTTGATAGTAACAGAATGAAGGGACAATGTAGGTGATTAAATAGTTCATCCCACTAAGCGATTATAAGTAGAGAAAGAAGTATGGGAGACCCCCCCCACCCCCCGTCTCCC
>SJYX01000424.1:523807-536748 GCA_006410675.1 Oreotragus oreotragus | reverse complement strand
CTAAAAAGCCTCTTGATGAAAGTGAAAGAGGAGAGTGAAAAAGTTGGCTTAAAGCTCAACATTCAGAAAACAAAGATCACGGCAGCTGGTCCCATCACTTCATGGGAAATAGATGCGGAAACAATGGAAACAGTGACAGACTTTATTTTGGGGGGGCTCCAAAATCACTGCAGATGGTGATTGCAGCCATGAAATTAAAAGACGCTTACTCCTTGGAAGGAAAGTTATGACCAACCTAGATAGCATATTTGGAGAAGGAAATGGCAACCCACTCCAGTATTCTTGCCTGGAGAATCCCAGGGATGGGGGAGCCTGGTGGGCTCCCATCTATGGGGTCACACAGAGTCGGACACGACTGAAGTGACTTAGCAGCAGCAGCAGCGTTCTATTGGGGAGAAGGCAATAGCACCCCACTCCAGTACACTTGCCTGGAAAATCCCATGGACAGAGGAGCCTGGTAGGCTGCAGTCCATGAGGTCGCTAAGAGTCAGACACGACTGAGAGACTTCACTTTCACTTTTATGCATTGGAGAAGGAAATGGCAACCCACTACAGAGTTCTTGCCTGGAGAATCCCAGGGACGGGGGAGCCTGACAAGCTGTCGTCTATGGGGTCGCACAGAGTTGGACACGACTGAAGTGACTTAGCAGTAGCAGATAGCATATTGAAAAGCAGAGATATTACTTTGCCAACAAAAGTCCATCTAGTCAAGGCTATGGTTTTTCCAATGGTCATGTATGGATGTGAGAGTTGGACTATAAAGAAAGCTGAGTGCCAAAGAATTGATGCTTTTGAGCTGTGGTGTTGGAGAAGACTCTTGAGAGTCCCTTGGACTGCAAGGAGATCCAACCAGTCCATTCTAAAGATCAGCCCTGGGTTCTTTGGAAGGACTGATGCTAAAGCTGAAACTCCAGTACTTTGGCCACCTCACGCGAAGAGCTGACTCATTGGCAAAGACTCTGATGCTGGGAGGGATTGGGGGCAGGAGGAGAAGGGGAAGACAGAAGATGAGATGGCTGGATGGCATCACTGACTCAACGGACGTGAGTCTGAGTGAACTCCGGGAGTTGGTGATGGACAGGGAGGCCTGAAGTGCTGCGATTCATGGGGTCGCAAAGAGTAGGACATGACTGAGCGACTGAACTGAAACAATTGTCTATATTCAGTTCCTAAGACTGTCAACAATTTACCACAAAAATGGCTTAAAAGAACAGTAAAGTGTGTCACAGTTCTGAAAGTTGGAAGTCCAAAAGCAAGGTGATGATTGGGCTGTGATCCCTCTGAACTCTCTAGGGGAGGAAGGTTCTTGAAGGCCTCTCTGGACCACATCCCTAATGGTATATTGGTTGTGAACAATCAGCTACAATGTCAGGACAGCTATGCAGAGGTTTGATACAAAGATCCCAGTAGCCCTGGTTCAGGTAAAGGTCCTTCCCCCAACACCGCGCAATAAGTAAGATATGCATACAGTGACCTAGATCCCAAGATTGTTGTGCAAATAATCATGAACACTTGCCCTTTTGCTACCCGACATCTGATCCACCCTCCTTAGGACTGAGGATTCCCCTCTGTAACTCTTTTAGGAGCAGCTGGCTTCTCACCGGAGAAACTGAAAAGGCCACCCACTTCTACCTCCATGGTGGTCAGGTGCAGGCTCCGCCCCAACTCCACTCATCAGGCATCCAGGCCAGAAGGGGGCGCTCATCCTGGAGTGATTTGAAAGGGCAGCACAGACGTTGACCCCAGTGCGCCCACCATAGTAACGGAGGTGAGCCATGGGGATGCCAATTTGTGCTGAGATCACCTCAGACTCTGGTGGCCTGTGTCCAGCCTGGGTGACATCTGGTGTTTGAGGCCGTGGGGTCTCACAGCCTCTTTCCGGGCTCCCATCTGACTTCTGAGCAGCATACTTCAAATTGAAGGCAATTCTGTGAGCTCCCACCCAGAATATTCACTAGATTCTTTTTCTGCTTAAATCCGCTATTACTAAGAATCTGGCTGAATCACACATTAACTGCGAAAGCATATGAGAAAGCACTTTGTAAAGAACCAGGAAAGTGTAGCTATTGGCATTTGAGGCCACCTGGCAGAAAGTCCTCTCAGACACCTGTCTGTCACTTGGCCTTGGGATCTCCCACACAACTCTCCCTGGCCCTTGGGGTCTGCTGGGTTAGACCTCCGAGACCTGCTTGCCTGCACCCCACATTGCCCCAGCAGACCAGGTAAATCCAAAAAGGAAGATGTTCCCTCAACTTTATCTTTCTTTTCAGAGAGTCAATGCTGGAGAATACACTTGAGAGTCCCTTAGAATGCAAGGAAAGCAAACCAATCAATCCTAAAGGAAGTCAACCCTGGATACTCATTGGAAGGACTGATGCTGAAGCTCTAATACTTTGGAAAAGACCTATTCATTGTAAAAGACCCTGATGCTGGTAAAGACTGAGGGCAGGAGGAGGAGGTGGAGACAGAGGATGAGGTGGTTGGATGGCATCACTGACTCAATGGACATGAGTTTGAGCAAACTTTGGGAGATAGTGAAGGACAGGGAAGCCTGGTGTGCTGCAGTCCTTGGGGTCACAAAGAGTCAGACACAACTTAGTGACTGAACAACAAGGATGTGAGATTGGAAAGACACAGGAGCAGGAGGGGTGAAATGGGGTTCACACTATTTCATAGCCACCATTATTAGTAATAAACAGGATGTGATTGCTGTCGGGACCCAGCTTACAGTGAGCTCTGGAACACATCTGCCGATCTCATCCTAAAATCTGGGAAAGAGGAAGTGACAGGGATTAAGGTATCCACTCACGCAGAGAGGGTAACTTGCCAAGGTCACACTGAGCAGAACTGGAGTTGGGACCAAGCATGCAGTCTCCAGTCCACCCTCAGTCCAGGGACCTTGACACAGGTTGTCCCTGGTGTCAAAGCTTTAGCTCATGGTGCATTTCCACCTGCAGAGCACTTGCCATCTTAACCAAGCCAGGTTCTCCGAAGCTGTGCTATTCAGTCCAGGGCCTTCGAGTCCAGAAGGTTTGTGATGGAGGGAGGAGAGTCCGGCAACTCCCAGCACTTTAACCTAGAGACTTATTGCCACCCATGTAGGACATGATGCCCATGGAGAGTTACTCCAAGCAGCTGTTTGTAGCAGCAGGAAACATAGGTAACAGCCCCTGTAACCATTGACTGGGCACTGGGTGGTGCCCTGCAGTATTTCCTCACGGTGGATACTTCTGCCATACTTCTCGTATATAAGAAATTATGAGCAGGCTCTGTTCATATGACTGCTACTGAGAGATCCCCAGAATGTACTGCAAGGTTTTTGGTAACAGCAAGTTACAAAAGCTGGTACAGTAGCTATCACTTAGGCAGTAAATGGAAGAAAATCTGACTATTTATGCGTCTCTGGAGAATACATGAGACTGAAACATCAGTGACTTCTTGAAAGGTGAGTGGTGGGGAGACAGTAGTGGGAGGGAGAACCTTCACAGAATATCCTTTTGTTCCTTTGGAAGCCGAAACAATGAGACTGTATTATCTATTCAAAAAAGGATGAGTGCATGTGACAGTTTTTTGTTGTTGTTGCCTTTTTTTTTTTTAAGGAAAAGAACTAAAAGGTGGGGATTTCAGATGATCAGGTTCCAGTTTCATTATCAGAGGGAGATGTTTAGGAAACTGAGGACAGGCTGGGGTGCCTCTCTGCTGTTTGCACGGTTGCACAGACATGGCTGCTGCCCTGTGCCAAGCAGGATAACCAGGAAGACACCTTGTCGGAAAGCATCTCCCTGAGAGAAATCGCCACAGGGGCTACGTCTTCTTTGGTGAAGGTGTTGCCTTGTCCCAAGCTCCATTTTCAAAATACATCCCGCTTGACTGTGGGATCCAGGGGCATCCCCACACTGTCCTAAGAGTCACTTGTTAAAACCTTTTCACCTGGACAGGAAGAGCCCAGGTGACTTGCTAGTTTCTGCAGTGGGTTGAACTGCATCCCTCCCCGCCCCTTCAAAGATCTGTCCACCTGGGACCTCAGATCTTCTGAAATGATCTTACTTCAAAGAGGGTGGGACTTCCCTGGTGGTCTGGTGGATAGACCTATTCACACCCAGTGCAGGGGGCCCAGGTTCGATCCCTGGTTGGGGAACTAAAGCCCATATGCCATGACGAAGACCTGGCAGAGCCAAGTGAAATTTTTTTTTTTTTTTAAGAGGGTCTTTGCAATGTAATTTAGGTAAAAATAGAAAGATGTGATCATCCTGGATTAGGATGGGCCCTAAATCCAATTATGAGTGTCCTTGTAAGAGACAGAACAGAGGACACAGAGACAAAGGGGGAAAGCTATGAGGATGGAGGTAGAGAGTGGTACATCTACAGACCAGGAAGTATCAGGGCTTGGGGACCCCACTGAGACCTCAAGGTGGGCACAGAGCCGGTTTTCCCACAGAGGCCCTGGAAGGGACTCACCCTAAGCAGACCCAGATTCTGGACTTCTGACCCCCAGAACTGCGAGGAAGTAAGTTTCTGTTATAAGCCCCCAAACCTGTGGTATTTTGTTATGGCAGCCCTCAGAAATGCAAACAGCCTGAGAGCTTTGTTAATGAGAAGGGGGCTCAGGGCACCAAGGGTGACCTCAAGGACTTTGCAAATTAAGGATTGGCCCTACTACTGTGTGAGCCTAGGAGAGAAGAACAAGGTGGCCCATTCGAAGACAAACATCCAGGAAGGCTGGGCTCCCTTCTGGTCTGGGGCACCTCGTTTCCAATTCCCTGGGGTGGAAGCATTCCCTGCAGTGGGCGTTCTTCTCTAGTGGGGAAGGTGTGCCTGCCTGTCGCTAGGAAACAGGGAGCCGGGCCTGTGGGCTCCCAGCCTGGAGCACAGGCAGATGGTGACAAGATTAAATAGTGCCTTTCATTTCAACATAGGAAATGTTTTCAATTCTCCTCTCTTCATGTCTCTAAAAAAAGGCAAGTGGCGGAAACGTCCCGCTGGAAATTTATTAACAAAAGCCCAGGCAGCACAAAAAAAGCAGACATTTTTTTTCCCCCACGTGTCTCCCCAACCAGCCTGCAGGCACTCTGAGAGTGAGGTTTCTGCCCTCCCACCATGACCTGCCAGGCGCCATGCTGAACTTCATTCAATCTTCCCAGTAGCTGGAAGAGGTAGGTTCTATTGCTATCACATTTCTCAGATGAGAAGTTTGAGTCTATGGAATGACAGTAACTGGGGGTAAATCTGGATACTTAATACATGATATCTCTATTTTTCATTATATGCCCCTTTGTGATGATGTTTATGAAAGTACTTGGAAATGACAATGCAAGTCCAGAACCTCATTATTTCTAACACGATGAGGATAAGGAACCACAGAGCTGTGCATATGATAAACACAGCAAAGAGGAAAACAACGGTGTTTTCTCTGCAAATTTATCTGTGGGCAAGGAACTTAGTAGACCAGGAGAGATTAGACAGACACGGAGGTTAAGACATTGAAATTCAGAGTCTGCTGGCTGGGTCAGCATCTCCTCTGCACTGGTCACTTCGGGTATAGCTTCAGGCTCCACAAGACCCAGTCTCCCACATCACTCAGCCTTTTACAGTAACTGGTGGTGGCTGCCAATGCTTCCCCGGCACAGTCTCCTGACTGCTGTGGGCTTGTACTGGGGTAAAGGAAAATGGGGAGACTGCAGGTTCCCTAGGACCATGGAGTCACATGCCCAGACTACAGATGGGTAACTGGGAGAAGAATGGGGCACAAAGAAAGGACAAGAGAGGTGTTGGGTTTTAGATCCATCAGGCTGGAAAAGATAGAGGGATGGGTTGCTGGACAGACATGGCCCCAAATAGTCCCTATTCTTTTTCCAACTTTTACCTCCCTCCAACTGAAAATAAACACTGCTCCCCAGGTGAATCATTCCTACAATATTAATCCCTTCTTGTTTACAGCTTCTATCAAAGTAGTTTCATCCATCATATCACATGATGTAAATCTCAATGCTGGGGGGCGGGTGGAGCAGGTACTAACATGCCCCCCACATTGTGCACAGGACAAATTGGGGTGCAGACCTCAGCCTCCATTTCCCAGGCTTTCTGCAGTGTTGGTTCTTTCTTTGTAATAATCCCTAAAGCTCTGGGATGTTCCTGGTGGGCCAGTGGCTAAGACTCGGCACTCCCCAGTGCAGGTCGCGTGGGAGTGCAGAGGGCCCACGTTCAACCCCTGGTCAGGGGACTAGATCCCACGTGCCACAACTAAAGATCTCACATACCAGCTAAAGATTTCACCGGTAGCAACAAAGGCTTAAGATCCTGCATGCTGCAGCTACGACCCAACACAGCCAAACAAATGGTTTTTAAAAACCCAAATAAGTCTGCCTCCTTTCCTTCTCCTAATGCCAATATCTTAATTCTGGTTCTCACCAGGCCACGGCTCATGTATCTGCCTTAGCCTCACCCCAGACCAAGTCATCCAACACGCTGCCCCCCGATGATGCTTCCTGAAGCTCCGTGTCAGCACAGCCAGTCGTCACAGCATTCTTCAGTGTTTCTTATTATCAGCCTTCCAAAGCCCCTCTAGCTTGATGTCACCCACCTGCTTTATCTTATTACCTCTGCCTCACCAAACACTGTCCTAACGATGTCCTTCCCTGCCTCAGTGCCTTTACTCATACTCTGCTCTCACTTGGCCTGCCTTCCCTCCACTCACGGAGGACTCTCCAGTGGCTAGTCATTCTTCAGGGTACAGGGCAAATAAACCTCATTCATCAAATCAATCCTGATTCCAGAGATTGTTCCCTTTTCTGAATTCACACTTATATGCAGGGACCACGTGGTAGCTGGCCTCTACAATGGGTCCCAGTGATCCTCACTTCCTGTGAAGTCTTCTCCCTTCATGAGTAGAGCTGAACTCTGTAGCCTCTAGGATGTGGCAGAAACATCAGTGTGAATTCCAAGGCTAGGTCATAAAAGACAGTGCAGCTTCTGGTTTGTACTCTCCTAGATCGTCTGTGCCGCGGAAGGCAATGGCACCCCACCCCAGTACTCTTGCCTGGAAAATCCAATGGACGGAATAGCCTGGTGGGCTGCAGTCCATGGGGTCGCTAACAGTCGGACAGACTGAGCGACTTCACTTTCACTTTTCTCTTTCATGCATTGGAGAAGGAAATGGCAACCCACTCCAGTGTTCTTGCCTGGAGAATCCCAGGGATAGGGGAGCCTGGTGGGCTGCCGTCTATGGGGTCACACAGAGTCGGACACGGCTGAAGTGACTTAGCAGCAGCAGCAGATCGTCTGTGCATGCCTGCTAAGTCGCTTTAGTTGTGTCCTACTCTTTGAGACCCTCTGGACTGTAGTCCATGAGGGTCTTCTGTTCATGGGGTTCTCCAGGCAAGAATATTGGAGTGGGTTGCCATGCCCTCGTCCAGGGGATCTTCCAGACCCAGGGATCAAACCCGTGTCTCTTACATTTCCTGTGTAAGAAGGCAGATTCTTTACCACTGGTGCCCCCGGGAAATCCCTTAGATCGCCTATTCTGGAGGAATTCAGCTGCCATGTCAAGGTCAGGATGATGCTCAAGAAGCCCTGTGAAAAGGCTCGTGTGATGAAGAGCTGAGGTTACTAGGCAACAACAAATACTAATGGCAGGCTTGTGAATGAGCCATCTTGGAAGTGGATCTTCCCGTCCCAGTCAAGCCTTCAGATAACTGAGGCCTCAATAACCAAGACCTTGGCCAACATGTTGACTAAAACTTCATGAGAGCCAGAACCACCCAACTACACTGTTGCAAAATACTGACCCACTGCAACAGTGTGAGATTATACATGTTTATCGTTTTAAGTTGATAAGTTTTGGAGTAATTAATTATTCATCAGTCAATAGCAAATATAAATGTCTTGTTTGTGAAATATCTTCTCAAATCTATCAAAGCACAGGGACTATGATTTCTTCCTTTTCCTTGCATTTCCCATGACTCCTGCCACAAAGATGGACACTTTGGAACAAGCACAGCATGAGGACGTGCTTGCTCATTCATTCATTCAACAAATATTTATTGAGTACCAATGTGCTAGGTCCTGTGTGTGCCAAAAGTGAGAAAACAGATCAGCTTTCTGCCTGGAGGAGCTTATGATTTAGTTATTAAATAATCACAAGAAAATGAAATTTATAATTCTTATGTACATACTATGAATACAAAGTGAAGGTAAAATGGACAGGGACCGCATTTATATTAAGGGTAGGGAGTAGCCAAGGAAGGCATCTCTGTGGAAGGAATATTTAAGTAGAAGCCTAGAGGATGACTAGCAATCATTTGGGCAACAGGACAGGAAGCGGGGAAAAGCATTCCACGCGTGTGCACGTCCTCAGGCCAACAAGCCTTGGGGCAGGGGTGTCTGCATGAAGCAAGGCTGGTGAGGAAGCCTGGGGCCAGTCATCAGGAGTTCTGTAAATCATGATAGGATTTTATTTTAATAAGCCCCTTGGGAAGTCACTGTACTGTACTTGATCGTTCAGTCGTGTCCGACTCTTTGTGACCCCATGGACGGTAGCCCACCAGGCTCCTCTGTCCATGGGGATTCTCCAGGCAAGAATACTGGAGTGGATTGCCATGCCCTCCTCCAGGGGATCTTCCCAACCCAGTGACTGAACCCAGGTGTCCTGCATTGGAGGCAGATTCTTTACTGTTTGAGCCACCAGGGAAGCCCTGGGAAGTCACTTGAGAGACTATAAGCAGGGGATGCCTGTCCCTGGTGGGAGTTAGGATAATGTTTTAGAGATGGTTTAGAATGGTGCTGTCACAACAATGGTCAGTGGCTCCTGCCATCACCCTGGAGGAAGATGATCATGGCTTTGGGCTAGGCTAGTGGCAGAGGGAATAAGAGAAGTGGGCAGGGCAAGAGATATTTTGAAAGTAGAAAGGACAAGATTGTAGCAATATGGATGGGCCTAGAGAGTGTCATACTGAGCGAAATAAGTCAGAGAAGAAGTACCATGTGACACCCCTAATATGTGGAATCTAAAAAGAAATGACACAAATGAACTTACGAAACAGAGAGACCACAGGCTTAGAAAACAAACTCACAGTTGCTGGGCGGAAGGAATAGTTAAGGCCTTCGGGAAGGTCATGTGCACATTGCTGTATTTAACCAACAAAAACCCATTGTGTAGCACGCGGAACTCTGCTCAGTGTTATGTGCCAGCCTGGATGGGAGGGAGGTTTGGGGGAGAATGGATATATATATGTATGGCTGAGTCCCTTCCCTGTCCACCTGAAACTATCAAAACATTTTTAATCGGCTATCAGTTCAGTTCAGTCGCTCAGTCGTGTCCGACTCTTTGTGACCCCGTGAATGGCAGCACGCCAGGCCTCCCTATCCATCACCAACTCTCAGGGTTCACTCAGACTCATGTCCATCGAATCGCTGATGCTATCCAGCCATCTCATCCTCTGTCATCCCCTTCTCCTTCTATACCCCAGTACAAAATGTTTTTGGTGTTTAAAATTTTTAAAAAGTAGAATGGATAGGAACTGGAGGTGGATGGGGTAAGGGGAAAGAGGCAGGTGTTAAGACTTACTGGTTGATTGGCTAATGATGCAGAACCCCTCAACTGACATTCCTCGGAGTCTACAATGGCCTGAGCCCCTCCTACCTGGAATAAAATGGGACCCTCTTCCCTGGGCCATGATCCCACCTTCACTTCCCAGCAGCTGTTGCCAGGCCCAAGTAGCCCTGTTAGATGTGCCCAGAGGCTATGCCAGATCTGTGTGCCTCACAAGGCAGGTAACGACATCCATTTTTGGCTTAGCCCAGCATCTGGGGCAGAGTGGGTGCTTCATTAACATGAGATGGACGAACGTTCGCTAAATAAATGAGTGCATGTCGCCCCTCCGCCCCCTGCCTTCCTTTTGGTCCAGCCCTGAAGAGCTTCTGCCAGTGCCTAAGCCCTGAGCCCCACAGGTGGGAAAATTCAGGACCCAGAAAGGGCGCGAGCCCCAGTCTGCTGGGCTTACCTGCTGCCCTTCCTGTCCTAGACATCTTCCCTGGGTCCTGGCTCTGGCCCCAGCTCTCTGCCATGAGCCTCACAGCGTCCTTTTTCCCATCCCGAGACCTGCTTCTCACTGGTTCAGCTCAGCTCTTTGCCAAACAGGAAGCATGTGCTCTCCAGCTCTGGTATATAGCTTACTGTGTATCAGAATCACCTGGGAGCTGGTTCTAAGTACAGCTTCCTGGGGCCCTGCCTAGATAACCTGATCCAGTAGGTCCTGAGGCCCAGGAAGCTGCATTTTAAACAAGAGCTCCAAACGCTGGAGGTGGTTCCTAGATGACCTTGTGAGGAACTTGCTGTAGAGTGTTGGGGCCTGACACAGCTAGGCAACCTCAGAGAAACACGGCAGTAGGCTTTGCCCAAATGTCAAGTCCTCATGGTCATTAGAGGACACACCTGGGCCAGGGCAAGTTGACCTTAGGGGATCTCCCACCTCATAGCAAATATCACATGGCATCCAAACTCCATGCTAAATATCTCTTTGCTCTAGAAATTTTGAAAGGACTGTTATACTTTTAGCTTTTTAAAATGAACTATCCTTGTTGTTCTTACTTTTTTTTGGTTTGTTTTGCCACGCTGGATCTTAGTGCTCTGACTAGGGGTTGAACCCGTGTCCCCTGCACTGGAAGCACAGAGTCCCAACCACTGGGAACTCCCCACTACTGTTCTCTCTTGTGGCTCAGTGGTAAAGAACCCACCTGCCAAGCAGGGGACACGGGTTCTGTCCCTGGGTAGGGAGTATACCCTGGAGAAGAAAAGGGTAACCCACTCCAGTGATCTTGTCTAGAGAATTCCATGAGCAGAGGAACCTGGCGGGCTACAGTCCATGAGATCTCCCAGAGCCAGACATGACTTAGTGACTAACAACAAAGAGTTAAACTGTAGGTGACCACTGACATTTTCTGGGCATTTAATTAACATTTACTGATTTCAAATGAGAAACTTTTGTCTCTTGGAACCAATACATTCTAAACTCAGGTTTCAGATATTTTCTACAAGCCCTTAAAAAGCCAGCAGGCCCCGGGCACAGTGCCCATAAAGATGCACTGCGCCACCTAAGGCAGGTTTTTCCAAAGCCATTTGGGGCTGGGCAGGAGGCCTGGGCTGGCACAGGCGTGGGGAGCCTCCGTGTTGCCACACAAGCCCCCGGGAGCCATCCTGGCGCAGCTGGGGTGGTGAGCACAGTAATGCTGTGCTCAGCATGGCCCATGTCCATCTGCCACCTGGGCACTAAATATAGCCCATACACAGAGCCCTCTCTGCCTGGAACCTGCAGAGTAGGCTTAATTGGCTAGAACTGTCACAGAGAGAAGCTCTGTAAACTGGAATGGAAAACAGACTTCACCCCATAATTCTGGGATGCGGCGGTTCATAATTAGACAAAGGATTTTTCTTGCCAACACAACACAACATCGCTGGATCTAGTCCCTGATAAATCCTTCAGCTTGATCATCTCAGGTGTTGAGATCAAGCCTGTGCAGGTGTCCAGGGAATATTTGCTTTTCCTAGGGAACCAACAAAGTAGGACGTTTTCCCCCAGTGTTCTTATGCTTAGTGCTATGGCCTGAGTGTGTCCCTAAAATTTGTGTGTTGAAACTCCAATTCACAGGCTTTCTTTGGAGGCAGGACCTCTAAGGAAGTGATTAAGGTTAATGAGGACAAGGACTTCCCTAGTGGTCCAGCTGTTAAGACTATGTGCTTCCACCACAGAGGGCGTTTTGGGTTTGAACCCTGGATGGGGAACTAAAAAACTTCTGATGAGGATAGCAATCTTATTGAATTAGGACCCCACCCTGTGTCCTCACTTAGCCTTTTTTTTTTCTTTATTTTGGCCTTACCCTTGAGGTATGAGAGATCTTAGTTCCCCAGTTCAGTTCATTCAGTCGCTCAGTCGTGTCCGACTCTGCGACCCCATGGACTGGCTTCAGGGCTGCAGGTACATAACAGCTTTGAACTCAGCTAAACTGGAGGTGTGATGGGGAAGTCTTTAAACAGCCTTTAACTGATACAGGGTTTCAATTTTTCCCAAAGGAGGGGTGGAGGTGTTTAGTCATTGACTAAGCTAAAGCCTTTGACTGTGTGGGTCCAACAAACTGGAAAATTCTTAAAGAGTTGGGAATACCAGACCACCTTACCTGTCTCCTGAGAAACTTGCATGCAGGTTAGAACTAGACGGGAAACAATGGACTGGTTCAAAACTGGGAAAGAAGTATGTCAACGCTGTATGTTGTCACTCTGCTTATAGTTCCTTGGTGGCTCAGTGGTAAAGAATCTTCCTGCCAGTGCAGTAGATGCGGGTTCAATCCCTGGGTTGGGAAGACCCATTGGAGAAGGAAATGGAAACCCACTCCAGTATTTTTGCCTGGAGAATCCCAGGGACAGAGGAACTTGGCAGGCTTCAGTCCCTGGGGTTGCAAAGGAGTCAGGCATGACGTAGCGATTAAACAACAGCAAGATGCAGAGTACAACATCCAGCGAAATGACAGGCTGGATGACTCACAAACTGAAATCAAGATTGCTGGAGGAAATACCAACAACCTCAGATATACAGACGATATCTCTCTAAAGGCAGAAATCGAAGAAGAACAAAAGAGACTCTTGATGAGGGTGAAAGAGGATAGTGAAAAAATTGGCTGAAAATTAAACATTCAAAAAACGAAGATCATGGCACCTTGTTTCATCATTTATTGGTAAATAGATGGGGAAAAAATGGAAATAGTGACATTTTATTTTTTGGGCTCCAAAATCACTGTGAACAGTGACTGCGGCCATGAAATTAAAAGACATTTGATCTTCAGAAGGAAAGCTATGACAAACCTAGACATGTTAAAAAGCAGAGACATCACTTTGCCCACAGATGCCAAAGCTATGGCTTTTCTAGTAGTCACGTATACATGTGAGAGCTGGA
>SJYX01000424.1:429513-522793 GCA_006410675.1 Oreotragus oreotragus | reverse complement strand
TGCCAGGCCTCCCTGTCCATCACCAACTCCCGGAGTTCACCCAAACTCATGTCCATCGAGTCAGTGACGCCATCCAGCCATCTCATCCTCGGTCGTCCCCTTCTCCTCCTGCCCCCAATCCCTCCTAGCATCAGAGTCTTTTCCAATGAGTCAACTCTTCGCATGAGGTGGCCAAAGTACTGGAGTTTCAGCTTTAGCATCATTCCTTCCAAAGAAATCCCAGGGTTGATCTCCTTCAGAATGGACTGATTGGATCTCCTTGCAGTCCAAGGGACTCTCAGGTGTCTTCCCCAACAACACAGTTCAGAAGTGTCAATTCTTTGGTGCTCAGCTTTCTTTATAGTCCAACTCTCACATCCATACATGACCACTGGAAAAACCATAGCCTTGACTAGACGGACCTTTGTTGGTAAAGTAATGTCTCTGCTTTTGACTATGCTATCTAGGTTGGTCATCACTTTTCTTCCAAGGAGTAAGCGTCTTTTAATTTCATGGCTGCAATCACCATCTGCAGTGATTTTGGAGCCCCCCCAAAATAAAGTCTGACTGTTTCCACTGTTTCCCCATCTATTTCCCATGAAGTGACGGGACCAGATGCCATGATCTTCGTTTTCTGAATGTTGAGCTTTCAGTCAACTTTTTCACTCTCCTCCTTCACTTTCATCAAGAGGCTTTTTAGCTCCTCTTCACTTTCTGCCATAAGGGTGATGTCATCTGCATATCTGAGGTTATTGATCATTAGAAAAGACTCCTGATGCTGGGAAAGATTGAGGGCAGGAGGAGAAGGGGACGACAGAGGATGAGATGGTTGAATGGTATCACCGACTCAGTGGACATGAGTTTGAACAAACTCTGGAAGATAGTGAAGGACAAGGGCGCCTGGCGTGCTGCAGCCCATGGAGTCGCAGAGTCGGCCATGACTTAGCAGGTAAAGAACAACAAGAGGTGTTCAGAGCGCATGTCTTGTCTTGTTGAAGAACTGGTAACAGATTTAGACTCTTTTGGCCTTTCACTTTCATGTGTCCTGAGTGACTCTTGGCTTGGTGCATTTTATCTACGTGCAGACTCTAATCAACTGCTAATGGCTACCTGGAATACTGTGTTGAAAAGGACTTTAAGGCCGTCCTCCAGGAACCATGAAAAATAGATTCCTGATGGGTTGGCAGTGTTTGCTAGGAGCATGGGATGGAACACTACCCGGTATTTGTCGATACGACTCTAATACAAAAAAGCAGTTAACAACTGTTACATAAAATAATCAACCAAGTGATTATATGTTTCTGCTTCTACTATTGTCATTTATTTATTTGTCATATATCGTCATTTATTTGTATAAACAAGGTTTCCTAACTTTACTCGTAGAGAAAAAATGACCAAGAATAATTAGGGAAAAAAATGGAAAAGGAGAATAACTGGGGGGATCAGTCCTACTAGATAAGTACCATAATTCATTGATTCTGCTTCCTGTTGATTGTTGCTTTTGCAATTTAACATCTGCCACTGAGGTGGCAGGCAGGAGGTAATTGTCATCACTGGTCCATATACAAAAACACTGGCCAAGATTGTCAGCAACTTGGAAGAAACTCTTGGACACAATGGTGGGGTATTCTTTTAAGAAATGCTGCATCATCAAACTGGGACTCTTGCAGGCACAGAGGACAAATTTGGTTGGAAAGACAAAGACATCAATGGTCAGAATCAACATAAGAATGTAAAGACACTTTAGAACTACTTTAGCCAATTTTGCTCTTTCAAATTTTCTTTCTTATATATGTCCAAGTGTGATATATGATGGGCTTCCCTAGTGGCTCAGACAGTAAAGAAGCTGCCTGCAATGCAAGAGACCCAGATTTGATCCCTGGATCAGAAGGGCCCCTTGGAGAAGGGAACAGCTACCCACTCCAGTATTCTTGCCTGGAGGATTCCACTGACAGAAGAACGTGGCAGGGTTGCAAAGAGTTGGAAACGACTGAGTGACTTAGCACGTGACATATGATAAACTTCTGCGTCCACATAAGGCTATGGAGGACTTAGTATAGGCCTCTTCTAGATGCAAAAGAGTGTCAGTAAAAGAAAATAATACACCTCTGCCCTCGTGGGAATTTTCATGCTAGCAAGATAGACAATAAACAGACATAAATAAATATGAAATATTTCAGGGTTGTAAGTACACCACCCTTATGGCAGAAAGCAAAGAAGAACTAAAGAACCTCTTGATGATAGTGAAAGAGGAGAGTGAAAAAGTTGGCTTAAAACTCAACATTCAGAAAACTAAGATCATGGCATCCAGGCATCCAGTCCCATCACTTCATGGTAAATAGATGCGGAAACAATGGAAACAGTGAGAGACTTTATTCTGGGGGGCTCCAAAATCACTGCAGATGGTGACTGTAGCCATGAAATCAAAAGATGCTTGCTCCTTTGAAGAAAAGCTATGACCAACCTAGACAGCATATTAAAAAGCAGAGACATTTCTTTGCTGACAAAGGTCTGTCTAGTAAAAGCTATGCTTTTTCCAGTAACCATGTATGGATCTGAGTTGGACTATAAAGAAAGCTGAGTGCCGAAGAATTAATGCTTTTGAACTGTGGTGTTGGAGAAGACTCTTGAGAGTCCCTTGGACTGCAAGAAGATCAAGCCAGTGCATCCTAAAGGAAATCAGTCCTGAATATTCACAGGAAGGACTGATGCTGAAGCTGAAACTCCAATACTCTGGCCACCTAATGTGAAGAACTGACTCACTGGAAAAGACCCTGATGCTGGGAAAGATTCAAGGCAGGAGGAGAAGGGGACAGCAGAGGATGAGATGGTTGGATGGCATCACTGACTTGACAGACATGAGTTTGAGCAAGCTCCAGGAGTTGGTGATGGACAAGGAAGCCTGGCATGCTGCAGTCCATAGGGTCACAAAGAGCTGGACATGACCGAGTAACTGAAATGACTGACTGAAGTACAGAGTAAGAAGACAGAAATTTGGGATACAAGGTAGGGTTTCTATTTTATACAAAGAAGTCTGGGAAGACCTTCCCAGGAGGTGGCATTTTAATAAATATACAGAGGAGATGAAGGAAAGAGTCTCAGGTATACCTGGAGAAAGAGCATCATAAGTAGAAGAAACAGCATGTCCTAAGGTCCTGAGGCAGGGATCCTCTTGGTATAATCAAGGAACAGAGAGGGGATTAATGCTGCTGGAGCTCAGCAAGAGAGTGGGTGCATGGAAGAAAATGAAGTTCTGAGAGTTGGCTGGGGGCCAGGTTAGGTGGGTCTTGGGAACTTCTGTGGGGTTTTGGAAGTCATTGGAAAGTTATGAGCAGAGGAGGAGAGGATCTGACTACTTTTCAAAAGGATTGATTTGGCCACGGTGGGGAGAATCAGAGATGTCACAGAAAGACTGGTCAGGAAGCTATAACCCAGGTGAGGGGTGATAGGGCAGTGGTGGAGGCGGTAAGAGCTGATTAAATTCTGTATGTTTGCAGGCAGAACTGACAGGACTTGATAGTGAGAATGGATGTACAGAAGGAGAGAGAAGTCAAGACTTGAAGATTTGGGGGACTTCCCTGGTGGTCCAGTGGCTAAGACTCCACACTCCCAGTGCAAAGGGCCCATGTTCGACCCCTGGTAGGGGAACTGGATATTACATGCCACAACCAAGAGTCTGCATGCCGCAACTAAAGATACTGGGTACCGCAACGAAGATCAAAGACTCTGCATGCTGCAACTAGGATCTGGCACAGTCAAACAAACAAATATTTTCTAAAATACTTGAAGATTTTTGACTTGAGTTACAGAAACAATGGGGCTGTTGTTTCTTGATTGGGAAACTTGGTGGGAGAATCAGATTCTGGGAAAGATAAGGAGTTCAGATTCAGAAATGTTAAATTTGAAATGCAGATTAATCCTCCAAAGGGGAGACTCAGAGGACAACTGGCTACATGGGCTTGGAGTTCAGGGGAGAGGTCTGGGCCAGAGAAATAATGTCATATACCATCAATGCATGGCTCATACTTAAGGCCATGAAGCTGGATGAGATCCGTTTGGCAGAGAGAAGGGGAAGTGTACTAGCATAGCACAGCATGGGTGCAAGGAAACAGAGGAAGGGAGAGAAGGAAGAGCCAGGGACACAGATGAGAAACTGTGTCTCCAGAGAGAACCCAGAGATCCAAGGGCAGAACAGAAACCCCAGAAATAGATCCCAATGCTTGGAGAAATTCTATGTACAGTAAAGGCAGCATCTCAAACTAGTGGGGGAAAGGAATTATTCAATAAATGGAGTTGGGAAAAACCATGAAATTTGATGAGGATAAATATCAGTTGTGTCTAATATCTAAATGTATAAGTAAATAAAACTTAAAAAACATACTACAAGAAACCATAGGGGAAAAATTTGTGAATAATCCTTTGTTGGTGTAAAACAAAACCAAAAAGCTCTAAAATAGTAGATCATAAATATGTCTACATAATAATTAAAACTATACAAAAACATCTTTAAAATTTACATTTGGGGTAATTTCCATCATGTTAGAGGTCCTAAATAAAATCAATAACATAGCTACAGGAATAAAAGAACAATAGCCAATAAAAACATGGGGAAAGGTTGTGCCCCAATCACCCACGGAAAGAAAAACACAACTGGCTTCTGAGTCTCTCTGAGAGATGCTCAGACTCATTCACAGTAAGAGAAATGCAGATTAAAAGTACATTAGAGGGACTTCCCTGGTGGGCAAGTGGCTAGGAGTTCCAAGTTCCATCCCTGGTCAGTTAACTATTAGTAGATCCCACATGCCACAACTAAGAATTTGCATGCTGCAACTAGGACCCGGCACAGACAAATAAATAAATTAAAAAAAAAATTTTTTTTAAGTACAAAAGCGAACAGATTTCATCAACTGAATTATTTTTTAAAAATTAAAATTTGATAAAACACTGATGCGGGGACACCATTCCCTGTTGTGCTGTGCTTAGTCGCTCAATCATGCCTGACCTTTTGCGACCCCATGGACTGTAGCCCACCAGGCTCCTCTGTCCATGGGGAATCTCCAGGCAAGAATCCTGGAGTGGGGTTGTCATGCCCTCCTCCTGGGTATCTTCCCAACCCCGGAATCGAACTCAGGTCTCCTGCACTGCAGGTGGATTCTTTACCGTCTGAGCCAACAGGGAAGCCCATTCCCTGTGGTGGGAGTGTCTATAACTGATAAGGCCACCACGGAGGGGGACAGGAGTGATAGTCATCACAACCAGAAATGCATAGGCCCTTTGACATAGAGTTTCCCCTTTCCTGTGTAGGAAATGACACAGATGCAGGGCTATGCACTGTATGAGAGCTTGAAACTTTTGTTTGCTTGGCCATGCTGCGAGGCCTGTAGGGCCTTAGTCCTCCAACCAGGGACTGAACCTGCATTCTTGGCCCTGAAAGCATCGAGTCCTAACCGCTGGACAGTCAGAGAATTCCCAATGGACACTTTAAAATAAATCTCAAAGACAAGTTGCAAATATGGTTTGGAGATATTCTTCTCAGAATCATTTGAGAGTAAATTGCTGACTTCATTCCCCATCACTGGGTAAATACATTCAGTGTGTATTTCTTTCAAATAAGGACAGTCTCCTTCACAACCACAGTGCGGTTATCAACATCAGTAGATTAACAAATATAGAGAGAAAACGAACATTAACCCTGTGGTGTTGGTTTGCAATTGCAGGCATCCGTGTGAACTCTCGATTTTTCATGTTCAGAGAGACAGAAATAAATGCAGACATATGTGGGTGTGTGCTGCAGCCAGCATAACAGGTAGGGACTGAAAGTGGTTGAAGCACAGTTTGGGAAAAAGAAACTAGAGACAGGATTAAAGTTTTAAAGATGAAACCAGGAGACTCAAGACCTCTTGGGTCCAGAGCCCTGTTCCTCGGAGCCACATCACTCTTATTTAGTCTTGGCAAGCAGAAAGTATCTGTTCTGCTACGATGAAGTCAGCCTCCTGTGTCCCTGGTCACATCTCCCATTTTATTGATCACTTTAAACTATCTTTGTTATTTTCTTGTACAAGGGCTATCCCTAGCTGGAGGTCATAGACCTGCACATGCCTTGGGAAAACATCTTAGTGTGTGCACAAGCAGTGTCCTGACCCAGCGTTCCAAGGCCGACACTATGTTTTTCCTTAGCTTAGCAGGGCATGACGACCCCAGCTGATCAACCCAATGTACTTTTATTTGGGTTATGCTGTATTGCTATATTTTGCTTTTATTCTTTTTTCCATGGTGATTTTCTCGTGGCTTAGCCAGAGCAACAGGTGGCTGACTGTTAACCCCTGCAGGTGTGACTCTGGGTGTATGTGTGTGTGTTCTCTGCCTCTGTCTGATCTCTGAGGGCCCCTGGAAGCAGCAACATCCCAGTAGCGGTGAGGATATCTAGAGACCAGATCTTGGCTTCTGAGTATCTTTTTCCACAAAAGGAATGAGGGCTTTTCAGAGAAATGAAGCAAGGCAAGTGGAAGATGAGCTGCCTTCCTCTTCTGGCCTTGTTCCCCATCCTCAGGGGTCCCAGCAGCCTTTTCTGTACCTGTCCTCTGGCCTTAGGTGATGTATTGACCAGGAATGTGATACTGAACCCGAGTTGGATCAAGCAGAATCTTAAGAGATGTGAGACTTGAAATTAAAGAACGAGAGACACAAAGATAAGGAATCACGGAGGCTGAGACAGGTTAGTAGCTGTTCTCTGGAGAAAGGCCATGGACATCTACTGTTGAATTGTTCTTATCAACCCTGCCTTATGATCCTTCCAACAAATTCCCCTTTGGCTTAGGCAAGCCAGAATCCGTTCCCATTGCTAGCAACCAGAAGAGTCCTTTTGTAGAAAGTAATTTGTTTCATTTTTGATTGTGCTGGATCTTCGTTGTGGTGAGCAGGCTTTCTCTAGTTGCAGAGAGCGAGGGCTACTCTTTTTGAATGCGCAGGCTCTAGGATGCACAGGTCCCAGTAGCTGCAGCACACAGGCTCAGTAGTTGTGGCCCACGGGCTTAGCTGCTCCGCGGCATGCGGGATCTTCCTGGACCAGGGATCGAACCCATGTCCCCTGCATTGGCAGACAGATTTTTATCCACTGCACCACCAGGGAGTCCCCCAAAAGAGTCTCAATTAAAGTGCAAGAATCAGAGTGGATTTGAATCTTAGTCTCCAAATTCCTGTTCTTTTCTACTATATGACACCAAGACTCCTGGAGGCCAGTTATCCACACCAAGAAATATACATATTTGTGGCTCTCTATTCTAACAAGTGTTTTAATGGGATCAACCCAGGCCTGGAGCAGTCTGACCATCCTGTTGGAAAGACTGTGTTGGAGAGGGTGAGCCCCTGGGATGACATAGAAAATCCCAGTCATCCCAGTGATCCAGCTGGAATGTTCCTGCCAAGTAACCATCTTGATTACTGTGAGTGACACCATTTGAATGTCTCAGCCCCAGTCATTGTCTGATTGGGGCCACTTAAGAAAGCCCCAGGACTTCCTTGGTGGTCCAGTGGCTAAGATTTCAACCACTCAATGTATGGATCCGGGTTAGATTCCTGGTCAGGGAACTTGATCCCACATGCTGCAACTAAGAGTTAGCATGTCACAACTAAAAGTCCTGCATGCCACAACTACGATCCTGCACAGCCTAATAAATAATTTTAAAGAGAGAGAGAGAGAGAAAGCCCCAAGCAAGACCAGCACAAGGACTACCAGCTAAACCCCAGGTAGCTTACCTGGGGTAAGCTTATCTGTGAGAAGACGATGGTGGTTGTTTTAAGCTACTAGATTTGGAGATTTGTTACAAAGCAGTGGATAACTAAAACAGATGGTTTCTCTGGAAAGCTGGTGTGTAAGATGAGATGTAAAAGATGGAAGAGAGTGGGGGCACCCTGGAAGGCAAGCCCAGGCAGAGGGATCAGGAAATAGCCTGGTGCATCTGAGGAGCGATAAGAGGCCAGCATGGCTCAAGTGCCCACTGATGGTGACAGAGAGAGTGGCATCAAATGAAGTGAGGGGGGAAGCGGAGCCTGATCATGCAGGGCCTTGCAGGTCTTGGAAAGAGCCTGGACTTCATTCTGTCTCAGATGTCACCGAGGGGTTTTAAGCTGGGGGAGGACATGATCTGATGTGGAGTTTTCAGATGTCTCTCTCGCTGTTGCGTGGAGGCAGGTGATGGAAAAGCAGGAAAACCAGTAGCAGACCCCATGCGAGGCAGGGGAGGCCTAACTGAGGGTAGTGGAAACGAAGGTGGGAGAAGGAGAGGTGCTCAGAGCACATTTTAGAGGGAGAGTAAATGGGGCTTGCTGATGGGCTGGATGTGGAGTATGAATGAGAAGGAGGTGCCAGAAATGATTCCCAGATCCCTGACTTGACAACTAGGCGGAGGCTGGTGCCATTCACTGAGATGGGAAAACTGTGGGAGGATGAGATTTGGGTTAGGGGCACAGATCAAGAGTTCGCTTTTGCACTCATTACTTTGGAAATGTCAGGGAGATATCAAGTGGAAATGTGTGTCGGCAGTTGAATATATACGTTTACATTTTCGAAAAGTGATCTGGGCCAGGGATATGCTTTTGGGAGTCATCAGCCTACAAATGACATTTAGAGCCAGAAGAAGAAGTGAAATTTCCTAGAGAGGGAGGGGGAGAGGGAGAAAAGCTCCAAAGAACACCACGGTTAGATGCCCAAAGAAGTGGCCTGTGTGCATGCTCAGTCATTTAGTCATGTCCGACTCTTCATGACTCCATGGACTGTAGCCTGCTGAGGCTCCTCTGTCCGTGGGATTTCCCAGGCAAGAACACTGGAACAAGTTGCCATTTCCTCCTTCAAGGGATCTTTATAATCCAGGGATCGAACCTGTGTCTCCTGCGTTTCCTGCGTTGGCAGGCGGGTTCTTTACCACTGAGCCACCTGGGGAAGCCCACTTGGAGAAGAAAAAACCCCACCAAATAGCCTGATGGACAAAATAGGATTTCCCTCTGGAGCACAGGAAGCAAGACCAAGAGGTTTCTACCTGGTAACTGCTTGGATATCTGAAGGCAGAGTGGTGTCCCCTGGAGGACCCTTCTCTAGATAACATCTTCCAAGCTCTCTGTCTTTCCTGGGAAGGCATGCATGTAAGCCCATCACCATCTGGGCCATTCTCCTTTCAAAGTTCCTTTAACTGAGTGTAAATGTCCAGGTAAGACTGAGCAGCCCAGAGTAGAGAGAGCCTGGCTGATCGATGTGAGGGGCACTAAACAAAGAGCGGGCTGGGGACAGCTGGGGACAGATGGGCCATTCAGGCTTGTTGCTGAGAGATTTTCCATTGATTTTTCTCATCTATGGGAAAGGGCTGGGGATTCAGAAAAAGCCCCATTAACAACAGAGTGAGCTCAGGCACTCTGTTACTGCCTGACAGCCTCGGTGGCAGAGAATTAGATTGCTTCCCAGGGCAAAAAATAAATAGTGCGAAACTTCTAACAAGACTGTCAGAGGGCTGCTTGCCTGTTTGATGGTGAGACTTCAAGATGGATAGTTTGGGAAATGTCAAAACCTATAAACATAGAGCAGAAAAGTTCTCCATCTTTTGCTCATTTACTCCACAAAACTTCTTCATTGCCAAGACGGCAAGGCCTGAATAAATACACAACCTGTATGATTGTTCCAAGTCCTGGCTGGAACAAGAGGCCTGTATTCTCCACCGGTATCGTTCAGAGTCCCTGTGTGAGTTTTCTGCTGTGGTTACTACCAATTACAGACAAGGACACTCAGCCTCCTGGATGTAGAGTTTGGAAACGTGTGTTCAGTATAGCTTTGGCAAGAAAGGGTTCTTCGCTCCTCTTCTCATCTCCTGTCTTCACAGCTACCCCACGTGGATGGAATCTTGCAGGGACAGAAAACTGGTCTGATAACAATACGAAGATTCCCCAGGAAAGGCCATCAGCGTTACTGACAACAGGGTTGGTCTTATAGACTCTCTGATCTGAAGAAGGAGGGAGAACAGAGAGAGACCAGACCATGGGATGATCTGGGTGTTTTAAACAAAGGCTTGAACTTCCTTTGGGCGCAAGGGATGGAGTGAGGACAGTCTTCCTAGAGCAGTGATTCTCAAAGTGTGGTTTCCCTGCCCAGTGGTGGCAGCAGCAGCGGCACCTGGAAACTCTCAGCGGTGCATATTCTTGGGCAGGACCCAGACCTCCTGAATCTGAGTCTCGGGCGGGGCCGGTGTTCTCCTGCTAGAGAGACGCTGTTCCAGCAGTATGCCTTTCTTTCCAGTAATGAACTGTACCTTCATGCTCTGTTAGGTGTTCATTTCAGTCGCTCAGTGGTGTCCGACTCTGCGACCACATGAGCCACAGCACGCCCGGCCTCCCTGTCCATCACCAACTCCCGGAGTTCACTCAGACTCACGTCCATAGAGTCCGTGATGCCATCCAGCCATCTCATCCTCTGCTGGGTGTTATGTGTATATAATTTTACATTTGGGAAGTGAGGAGGAACTCTTATTTTTATAACACAAACTGTAGAACATTTTGGAGGGACAAGAAGAGGGGCCGTGATGGCACATTAGAATCCCTGGGTGGTGCAATGTTCGTTAACGTGGAGCAGGGCTAATAAAGGTCGTGAAACCCTGATTTAGAGAAAAGAAGGAAGTTTTCTCTGAGGCAGGTCCTGAGGGCTCAGTTCCTGAGGCTCCGCACAGCAGGGCCTGTGAGAGAAGGCCCGGAACTCCTCCTGGCCCCACAGGCAGAGCTGAGAGCAGGGTTTTCTTACGGTCTGTTAGTTACCCAGCAGACCTAATGGGGAGTAGTGTGCCTGTGCACGTGTACTCACCCCTGTGTGTGCACACATGCGTGTGCATGGGAGATGAGCAGGTGGAGAAACGAAAGGGTGTGGCAAACACCCGTCATCCTGCCACCGCCAGCAACTCCCAGTATCCAGCTTTCAGCCACAGGGGTGGTGTGATCTGCAATATACCGGAGACCCCAGAATGCAAAGGCAGTCAATTCCTAGTTTCCAGGGGCTCCAAGGATGGAGCCTGAGATACTCCCTCACTAGCAGTGGTTCCCAGATTCAACCCCCACCCCATCATTCCCACAGAGACCCTCATTCTATTGGCTTGGTGCAGAGCCAAGAAATCTGCATTTTAAACAAGCCCCTCCCACCAACTCATTCCAATACAGGCTGCACCTAAGATATTAATAGACAATTTTATTTGGGGAGATGGTGAGTGACTCTTGGGGGCAGGGAGGTGTGACATCGAGGAGCTGGAAAGGAATATGCTTGGACATCAGAGCATCTGACGGGTCTTGTCATCCAGTATCTGCTGCTGCTGCTGCTGCTAAGTCGCTTCAGTCGTGTCCGACTCTGTGCGACCCCGTAGACGGCAGCCCACCAGTTACTAACTAGCAGTGAGACAGGACAGCCGAGTGAGAGCTGTCACTGTCAGAGACAGAGCGGGATTCATTTGGGAGCAAATGTCAGGTTGTTAATTCATCCGTGGGGTGGCCTAGTCAGCTGGATCAGAGGCATGCTCCCTATTCTTTCTAGAAGGGAGGTTTCACAAGGCCAGGGCAACTAGGTCTCTGGGTTGAGAAAGAAGCTTGGGGGTGTCAGCAGAGGGAATGGAGCCCCTGAATGTCCACCAAAAGGTCAGAGAAGCATGAGTGCAACATTGTACGGACAGGCCAGTGTACGGGGGATTTCATCAGTTCTGTCAAACTTCTCCCCCAGTCACCTGCAAGGCTGTCCAAGAGAGCCTTCTAAGTGCTCTGTATCCATGCCGTGTGATGAGGTAGCCACCAGCTGCATGTGGAGAACTTGAAATATGGCTAGTGCAATAGGAACTGGGTTTTTTTTTGCCTGTGTCACGTGGCATGTGGGATCTTCGTTCCCAGACCAAGGATTGGACCTGAAAGGCAGAGTCTTAACCACTGGACTGCCAGGGAAGTCCCTAGGAACTGATTTAGAAACTTTAATTTACATAAATGTAGGTTTACATACGCTGACACGGCTATGACTACCACGTTGCATAGCGAGAATCTCTGTTATCACCCACATCCCAACACTGAGATGGAAGCATTTCACCAAGGGCCCTCCTCAAAGGAATGGCGGCCTTCCCCCATCCCGGGGGAGGGCCAGGTGCTTTGTAAGCCAGAGGCCGTGGATGTGAAGCACCTGTGTCCTTCCAGCTCTTCCCTCTTTGCTCTGAGAAGGAGGGCAGTCTCTGCTCTAGGATGACATCTCAGAGTTATTTCAGAGCAGCCACTCCTGTTCTGGGGCTGTCAGAATGTGAACCAGCTGTGCCTGGTCAAGGTCAAGGGGCGCATTGGCGGCTGGAATATGAGCTCTGCTCTGGAGCTGTGGAAGGAAACTGCAGGGGCAAACTGGGGGAAGGGATCTTGTGTCCCTTGCTTAGAGCAAGCCTCTCAATTGCTCCCTCACTCTGGTCTTCTATTTCCCACTTAAAAGATAGAAAGGAAGACCGGACATACAATAAAATAAAGCTCTTCTAGATGATGACATTTTAAAAAGGCAAGTACCTAGACATTCTAAACATCCAGTAGAGGAACAAAAGATTAACTTTTCAGCTCATCTAACAAGACTGCCCAGAGTCATCAAGTACAATCCTGGGAACCAAAGTCCTTCACACAGGCAGGAAATGGCCTTCAGCTGCTTCAGAGAGATTCAGCCCATCTCTGCCGAGGTTGGCCGAGAACGCCCAACTTTAGCTCCCTCCCCAGCAAGGCTAAAGCCTGCGGCACTGGCCCGAAGCTGCACACCCATCTGAGACCAGGCTTAGAGCAGGGGAGGGGCACAGACTTAGGTGAGGGAGAGGGGCGGGGCTGGGCAGGGGTGAGGGTGTGAGCCAGGAGGCTACAGAACACAGACGAGATGTAAAGGGGGCTCTGGGGCTTCACTGGTGGTCCAGCGGTTAAGACTCCGTGCTCCCAATGCAGGGAGCCCGGGTTTCATCCCTGGTCAGGGAACTAGATCCCACCTGCAGCAACTAAAAAAAATCCTGCATCCCACAACGGAGACCCCGCATGTGGCAACTAAGACCCCGTGCAGCCAAACACATTTAAAAGGGGGTGGGGGGCACTAACTCTCATCCTCAGTACCAGGAGGAGACCGTGACTCGCCTCCGGCTCCTTGAAAGTGGGTCCCAGAGGCAAGGGACTGTCCTCAGCTGGAGTGGTCCTGACCCACCCAGCTCCTGGCTACGTCACCTAGTGATGGCCAGCTTTACAGGTGCTACCTTTCCCGGGGTTAGGGCCGAGATGTTCTCAGAACATAAGAAAAGACCTCCTCTCTGGGCAGCCGAGCTCCTGCATGGGCTAAGGGTCACACAGGGGAAGAAATGAGAGCAAACTGAGGCCTTGGGGGAGAACAGGCTGCTGTGAAGACTACACAAGTCCTTCCTCCCTCCCATCTTCACAAACCAGCCCCCAAACAGAGAACAGTCCCAAGGAGTAGAACCATGACTGGGTGGCTCCAGCTCTTACGGTCAGAGGTAGAGCTGATGGTTTAAGGGTAAAGAGTGGCAGAAGAACTATGAACAGAGGCCAGTCAGTCACATGGCTTTGCAAAGGTTGCTGATGAGGGATGACAAAGATCTCTAGCCTGGGGCTACGGTGAGAGGCAAAGCCTGGCATTTGGAACCTCCAGCGCCTGCCTGCTCCCTCCTTCTCCCAGAGAGGCCGGGTGCTGGCAGGTCAGCGTCTCGGGGTGTGACTCATGTCTCCCTGCCTGGGATGCCGGCAGCCACCCCCACTCCCAGCCCGCCCTTGCAGGCCTGCTGGAAACAAGACTGCTCACTCCTTTTATTTATTCCCTGTTCCTCAACCACCTCTCCTCACCCCAACCCATGACTAATGTGCTCCCACCACCCCAGGGCATGCTGGGAGGGCATCTCCACCACTACAATTATCTGGATCACTCAGTCCTCAAAAGTCTCTCCACTCCCCAGCATCAGTTATGTTTTGAAATTATCCACATAACCCCAGTGATTCAGATGCTTGGCCTACACAGTGAGAATGAATCTTCAGTCACTGGTTTCCTCTGATTGTGAAGGTCAGCTCCAGTCTGGGCCAGGAATTCCTACAGTTCCCCCATTTTACTGTGGGAGTAACTCAGAACCCCAAAATTGGTATAACGATTGTTTTCAGCTGTAGACATTTGAGATTCAACAGATGCAGAAAGAAGGCTTCTCGGAGCTTCCCCCTAACTGACTAAAAGCAGAATCTTCTGAGAAATCAGGACTATCATAAATTCCCTCTTAGGGATGGGTCCACTTCCAGGAAAGAGGCCAAGAGCAAGTATACCATAATTTGCCAGTCCACCAACTCTCTCTGGTATGGCCCTGAAGAAGAGGTAAAGGCCACTCATAGCTGCATAGACAGATGTTATCACAAATTCTCTTACCTCCCACTTATTCCCCTAAAAAGTCATTTTTCTTTCTTAAAGAAACCCATTTGCTCTTCCCATAGACTTTTCTCTCTTCCACTTCCAATACTGTATTAGGCATATACAACCCCAATTCTAATCATCCTTTGAGTTACTCAACACCGAGCATATCCATATGTATGCATGGTGCACATAAGCATTTTCCTCCTGTTAATACCTGTTGTCATTTTAATTCACAGACCCCAGGAACTGAACCTATGAGGATGGAGAAAAAGTTTTTCCTTCACTATATCACCATTCTCTCCTATCTCAGAAATATGACCATTTTACAATTAATGGGATTTTAGAAATGGATTTATCCAGTGACACACATAAGAAGCATCAGCATCTTTTACAACACAAACAGGTCCAGGCCACAGACATATCCACCATGAGGACTGGTACTAGGCGTAAATGCCCATCCACAGGCCTCACTTCCTGTCCTGCACACAGAAGAGCCTAACTCCCTGGATAGACATTCAAGGCTCTCTGAGTCTGTCCAACACCCTCCAGGCCTGTCACCGATGTCCCTGAGCTTTCCTTTCAGATTTTTGGTCAGACCACTACTCTAGCCTGACATGTCCTCACCATTCCTCATGTCCTCTCCTGTTGGAGGTGTGTCCACTTTCCACCCAGGTTTCCAGTCCTTCCTCCACCAAACCTTCCCTCCTGCACCCGGGGCAAGACACTCCTGACCAAGAGCTCGCACAGCACTGTGACACCGACCTTGGGATTTCACCAGCTGCAGATTTGTCTTTTTCATTTTGGAATCTCCAGGAGGGCAGGGGCTCTTGCCTCGGGTGCTGAATAAATGTGAGGCTGTGAGTTGACACTGCCCCATGGACCACCCTTAGGGGAAGCACACTGCACCTTCGGATGTTTGCTTTGGGAACTTCCCCACCTGGGTTCCTTTATAGATTGAACTCTGACATTTTTCATTTGTGTAAACATTCACAACAAGACGAAGGCCAGCTTGTTCTCCAAACAGGCCATAGAGGAACAGGGAATAGGTAAGCTACCTATTATATGCTACCTAAGGGTTGGGGGCGGGGACCATCCTGCACCCTAGGATGACCAAGAACATGTAGGTAGCATATAAGAGGTGGTTAAAAAAGGAAAAAGGACTAATGATGTCAGCAGGCAGAATGGGAAACATCAAAGTTGTGATTTAAACAAAACTCAGGGAGCAATTTGGAATCCAGGCCTTTCCTTCAGCCAGTTTCATCTGCAAGGACACAGTTGGCTGGAGACTGGTGGAACTGCCAAGTTTGGACACCTGGGAGGGCGGATATTGGCCTGCAGGCTCCTGCCATCTCCTGCATGATCCAAAGGGCACCGCCAGCCCAGCAAGGCTGTCCAGCTGGGAGGACGGTCCTTGCCATCTGCCCACCCCCTAAGGGCACAGGTGGCAGAGGAGGGTTCAGTCCAGAGACCAGTTCTGCTGAGGTCTCTGTCCCCAGGAGAGTAGATGAGGAGGTGGCTGGGATCTGTAGCTGCTCTTGGCAACTTGGAGGTATGGGGCAGGCAGCTCCCCTTAGGGACCTACAATTCAAACGAAAGCAGCCATGGCCCGGAGCCCGGGGCAGCCCCAGGGGAAGGCTGGGGAGCAGCTGCGTGTTCACAACTACCTATCTTCCATACACCTCACAGTCAGCACATCTTGTTGCTGTTTTTTCATTGCTAAGTTGTGTCTGACTCTTTTGCATCCCCATGGACTGTGGCCTACGAGGCTACTCCTGGGATTTCCCAGGCAAGAATATTGGAGTGGGTTGCCATTTCTTTCTCCAGGGGATCTTCCTAACCCAGGGATTGAACCCACATCTTGATAGGTGGATTCTTTACCAGTGAGCCACCAAAACCCTACCTTTTGCCTCAGTGTCAGGCCCCTTTCCTCCCCCTTGGACTCATCTCCCTGCCTTGTCCTACATGCTTATTTCCCCCTCACCCCTGGCAAGGGGTTTCTTTCAGTTCTCTACACAGTCCTTTCTAGGGTTCAGTGAGTTTGCTCTTATCATTCCCTTTATCAGCAGTACCCTTCCCCTGATGTCTGGCAAACTCCTGTGCATGCCTCAATACCCAGTTTACATGTTACTTTGGTGAAGCCCTTCCTGACTGCACTATGCACTCAGTCTTGCAGTGAGGTCCCTGAAGTGACTCAAGTGACTATTTCTTTAAATCCACTATGTACCAGAGTGTGAAGTACGTAAAGGTTGTTGATAAATACTGGTTGAATGCAGGAGTACCTGTAAATTCTCCTTTCGTCCTACTATTCCCTGCTTCCTAACCTTCAGTGGTGCTCTCTTATCTGGAGACTAAATTCCTGGCAATTGAACTCATCACGCATTTCCTGTACACATCATGAAGTGATTACTCCCATGTTTGGCATTGTAGAAAAATACAAAAATCAAAAGAAAGTGTCTCCACCCTGAGTTCCAAAGAGTAAGACAAGAGAGCCCAGATGAAACAATGAGGAAGGCAGTGAGAGCTGCGAGGACCTTCCAGATGAAGTGAGCATCGCGTCCAGCAGGGATGGATCCAAGACAGTCCCCTGGGGCACCACGACATGTATGAGTCAGCCTTGAAGGGCAGGTCGATTTTAACAGTTAGACATGGGCTGGGGGCAGGAGGGCCTGGGGAAGGGGCATTCCTGGTCCCAAAGGCAAAACCATCCAGGGTATGTTTGGGGCTGTTTGGCTGAAGCAAAGTCCAGGAGGGAACAGGGCTTGCCCAGGGGTGACTCTCATCAGCAAGGTGGGCTCCCAAAGGACTCATTCAGCACTGGGTGCCTCCAGGGCTTCTGGGGGACAGGGTCTCCCCAGCACTCTAGCTGTCAGAACCCAAACAGGCAGGGAGGGAACGGAGCAAGGTGGGAATGTTTTAGAGTTTCCTCACTTCTCTGACATTTCCTAAATCCCATACCTAGCAGGAGATTGTCAGGGGCCTTCTCAATCCATCAGCCTCCTGCATGATAACCCACAGAACCTCTCCACCCTCTCTCCCTCAGAAGATGGGGACTGTGGATCTTTAACCTAGGACACACAGATAACGTCTAGGTACCATCTACCTAAAAGGGGCTTCCCTGGTGATTCAGATGGTAAAGAATCTGCCTGCAATGCAGGAGACACGAGTTCAATCCCTGGGTCAGGATGGTCCCCTGGAGAAGGGAAAGGCAACTCACTCTAGTATTCTTGCCTGGAGAATTCCATGGACAGAGGAGCCTGATGGGCTACCGTCCATGGGGTTGCAAAGAATCAGACACGACTGAGTGACTAACACTTTCACCTGAGAGGTAGCATGTGCGACACGGTGGGGATACCCAAGGATAGAGGACATGGACTTCTAGTAATTAACCACATTCATAGCCACAGAGCCAGGCCAAGCCAGGGAGTGGTACCAAGTGAAGACAGGAAGCAACAAATCTCAGCTTTTCAAGGGTACCATATACATCACTGTCTGAACCAGGCAAGTGAAAGAGGGAGCTATTAATAAATATGCTACAATATAGGCATGAATAGGCCAACTCCAGGATAACCAGATGGTGGTCATCCAACCCATGAGAGTCTTAGGATTCTAGTATCTCTATCTCTAGACCTGTCCTCGATCCTGAGCTCAAGACCCATAATCAGCCTGCTGGTCATTTCCACCTGGACATCCCATAGCTACTCAACTACAATATACCCAAACTGAAGTCAGCAGCTCCCCTCCTCCTCTTCCCCTCACCACTGACTTTCTCCCTTCTGTGTTTCCCATCTAAAGAAACAGCCCTGGTTTCTAATCGTCTGTTCCAAACCAGACCTGGAGCCATCCCGTGTTATTCGCTGCCTCAACAAACCCAGGCAGTCACCTCCAGAGCTACTGCTTATCCCTCCTCCTGTCCTCTGCAACCTGTCCTTGTCTTGGACCACTGTAACAGCCCCCTAACTGGTCTTCTGTTTCATCCTTCCGTTTGTACTTCTCAAGTCCATGTCTGTCATGGCAGTAGAGTGATCTACAAAATACACAAAATTTCAGTGGCTCCCCTTACACCTTTGAAATACATCTATCCCACGTTGAAGGTCAGGAAGGGCGGCGGTGAGGAGATACCCCTCATCCAAGGTAAGGAGCAGCTGGGAAGAGATACCCCACGCCCAAGGTAAGAGAAACCCAAGTAAGATGGTAGGTATTGCAAGAGGGCATCAGAGGGCAGACACACTGAAACCATACTCACAGAAAATTAGTCAATCTAATCACACTAGGACCACAGGCTTGTCTAACTCAATGAAACTAAGCCATGCCCATGGGGCAACCCAAGATGGGTGGATCATGGTGGAGAGGTCTGACAGAATGTGGTCCACTGGAGAAGGGAATGGCAAACCACTTCAGTATTCTTGCCTTGAGAATCCCATGAACAGTATGAAAAGGCAAAATGATAGGATACTGAAAGAGGAACTCCCCAGGTCAGTAGGTGCCCAATATGCTACTGGAGATCAGTGGAGAAATAACTCCAGAAAGAATGAAGGGATGGAGCCAAAGCAAAAACAACATCCAGCTGTGGATGTGACTGGTGATAGAAGCAAGATCCGATGCTGTAAAGAGCAATATTGCATAGGAACCTGGAATGTCAGGTCCATGAATCAAGGCAAATTGGAAGTGGTCAAACAAGAGATGGCAAGGGTGAAGTCGACATTTTAGGAATCAGAGAACTAAAATGGACTGGAATGGGTGAATTTAACTCAGATGACCGTTGCATCTTAGCCTTACAGCATGATGGTATGCCATGAAGCTCCCCATCTTAACCTCACATTGTGGGGTTGTATTGGTGCCAAGTCAATTCTGTAGTGTGATGTGCAGTGTGCCACTGTTGCAATGGCAGCTTGCCAGGATGTCACAGGCCATGGTGACTTTTGCTGTGTTCTGGCTTTGCGATCTTATAAGAAGTGGGGATGAGATGTGTCTGAAACTGCCTTTCTCACTAGAGGGATTCCCAACTGGTTTGAGGTACAAGAAATCTTTTCATTTCAGTGCCTGAGACACTGTTTGCTACCTTGCTCTGATCCATTTCCTCCCAGAATCCCAGAGGAGGCTCCAAACATGCCACACATGTTTCTCCTGAAGTGTAAGAGCATGCAGTGATGGTTACCCTGGAGGCTGAAGAACTATGATCTGGGCTTCACCTCAGGTGTCCACCAGGTGCTTCCTAAAGCTTGCCACGTGAGAGGCAGCTGTCAGTCTGCAGTGGAGGATGCAGGCTGGGAGCAAAGGCTCAGAGAATTAACGTTTGCCTGGCAAGAGCAAGAAGTGGCTCCACACTCACCAATGGCGGCAATCAGGAGTCCAGTTTCTGCCCTTGTGCATGGGGCCCGTGGCCCAACCCCCACTACTGCAAAGAGACACCCACCCTGTAGGTGGACATGTCCCAAGAAAAGCATAAAACCATGTTGTTGTCTTTCAGTTGCTAAGTCACGTTTAGCCCTTCTGCAACTCCATGAATGGTAGCCCACCAGGCTCCTCTGTCCATGGAATTTTCCAGGCAAGAACACTGGAGCAGGTTGCCATTTCCTCCTCAAGGGGATCTTCCCAACCCAGGGATCGAACCCGGGTTTCTTGCATTGCAGGCAGACTCTTTACCATCTGAGTCACCAGGAAAGCCCCTATGAAACCATATGAAAGTGTAGTTCAGAGCTTAAAACATTTCTGTTCCAGCTCCAGAAAAGAAGACATTGGCTCACTTCCCTCAGCCTCACTTCTCCAGGCCACAGATGCTGGGAGAGTCCAGGTGAGACAAGACAGCTGATGCCCATCACTCACAGTAGTCACGTTCTGTAAAGCTGTTGTGGACACAGAGCCAGTGCTGATAGGGGAAATCAGGGTTGGGCTCCTGTGAGCCTCTGGTCACAACATTTTCACCAACTGCTCAATACATAACCTTGTTTTCTGTATTTATCTGTGTAAAGACACCTTATTTAATGTTTATCGTTGACTCGTTAACACTGAATCACAGCCAAAGCGATATACCTCATGCCTGAATGAAGCATATCTAATGTACATGTTTTCTATGAAAGGGTCATCACAGCTTTCCTGTGCTTAGGAACAGTCGACAGCACTTCAGCACTAGGCTTGAGGGTGCATTTTAGACAGTGAAGTTGCCAACAAAAATGCAAAAGAAAATGTGGTACTCAAAAGACCACAAACAGAACACTTGTCTATAGTCTGAAAGGTGAAGCAAGAAGGCAGGGCATCACCTATTCGGCCTCAGCCAGGAATATGCCCATTGGAGATGTAAACTTTTTACTGTTCTGCACATGTTCACAAATGACCATGAAAGCACTGTGGGTATTGATGTTGGAATCACAAGTGAATTTTAGCCAGTAAAGTCAAATTTACAAAAACAGAACCTGCAAATAGTGAGGATGGACTGTAACTAGAAGGAACATATCTAGAGATTTATAGGGCACAAGGAATCATCCTAAAGTGCTTTACATATATTGACTCATTTAATCCCACCAGCAACAAAATGAAGCAGCTATTACTATTGTCCCCATTTCCACAGCTCAGCCGATAGAGACAAAGAAAAAAGAAATAAAGTAACTTAGTAAATGTCCCACAGCCAAGAGTTGACAAAGACAGGATGTGAACCCAGATATCCTCCTCTAGAACCCCCATGCTTAATCCATATTGCCTCTGGGTAGCATTCCCCATCAGTGGCCTTGATTTCTCCAGAGAACCACTTGGAAGCCAAAGACTGCAGCCCCCTACCTTCCTAGCAGAGCAAATCTGGCTCCCACTTTCTCACCCAGATCAGCTGAAGCCTTCCAGATGCTTCCACTTGTCTGACCTCCTATCTGTCACTTGGTGACTTCCACCAAAGCTGGTCTTGCCATTGTTGACACATTCACCTTGGTTGTCCTGCTTGATTGAAGAGGAGCCTCTCTTCCTGCCACTGGACTATTGAGTTGACACTTTCTTCAAAGTTTTCCTTTTTGGGGGAGTGGGGGGTGGGGGGAACAGATAGTGCCACATTATATCCTGAGGACATTAAATGCCCTGAGGATATAATTTAATGACATCTTCAAGTCATTAAATCTAGGCATGTGAAGTGAAGTGAAGTGAAGTCGCTCAGTCGTGTCCAACTCTTTGCGACCCCGCGGACTGTAGCCCACCAGGATCCCCTGTCCATGGGATTCTCCAGGCAAGAACACTGGAGTGGGTTGCCATTTCCTTCTCCAGGGGATCTTCCTGACCCAGGGATTGAACTCAGGTCTCCCCCATTGCAGGCAGACGCTTTAACCTCTGAGCCACCAGGGAAGCCCATGTGATGCCCTCGCCATAACTCAACAAGAGTTTAGGTACCCACTGAGAGTTATTTCCTAAATGAGAGTAATCCCCTGACCTTCTGAGTTCCATGCCCCACTGGTGTATGTACACAAATAGGTGGGAGGAGGTATGGTAGAGTGTCTACGAGTGCTTTTGAAGTTTGGGAGATTCATGCGACTGTGGAAAAGTTACAGACCTCTCTATGTCTCATTTCAACACGGTCAAGTAGAGGTAATACTATCTGCCTAGTAACAAAAGTGATAAAGTAGGGGTGCTAACAGTACCTGCCTTATCAGGTGGCTGAGAGACTTAATTGAGAAAATTCATGTTAAAAGCCTTCACACAACACCTGGTACCAAGAAGAACTCAACAAGAAGCTTATTATTTTTCTTCTCACATTTTTTTTCACATGTATTAATTTTAGTGTTCTGGACTTGCTACCATCAAGTCTAAAGGAGTTCTGCAGTCTTTCACAAGAGTTGTAACATTTCAAAAATCAAACAGAACCCTTGGAGATTTGTACATATTGCCTAAGCTCCCAGGTGGGCATACAATTGGATATCTTTACCCCCACCTCCACCACAAAATTTCCAGAGACAGGAAGGGATTTCTAGGAAGGTAGTAACAATGGTGTTATAATATTTTAATCTTTTTGAATCACCCTATACAACAGACACAGAGACTAAGCAAAATCAAAGTTCTGCAGACAACACAGCAAAACAAAGATTCACACCAGCCTCAAAATGTGAACTGTTGCAGGACTGTCTCTTATACACATCTCTGCAACTCCATGAATGGTAGCCCACCAGGCTCCTCTGTCCATGGAATTTTCCAGGCAAGAACACTGGAGCAGGTTGCCATTTCCTCCTCAAGGGGATGGAGATTTGTACATATTGCCTAAGCTCCCAGGTGGGCATACAATTGGATATCTTTACCCCCACCTCCACCACAAAATTTCCAGAGACAGGAAGGGATTTCTAGGAAGGTAGTAACAATGGTGTTATAATATTTTAATCTTTTTGAATCACCCTATACAACAGACACAGAGACTAAGCAAAATCAAAGTTCTGCAGACAACACAGCAAAACAAAGATTCACACCAGCCTCAAAATGTGAACTGTTGCAGGACAACTACACATACCACCAAGACCATGTGGCATCAGTGAGTGTGCAGGGGGAAGCAAAGGAGAGAAAAAGGGGAGCCTGAGATTCAGAGAAGCCAAAATTGTCAACAGATACTCCCAAGGGAAGGGGAACATGCTCTAGGGGAAACAGCCATAACAGCAGGTGCCTTACAGGCTTCAGGTTAGGAGCATGAGATCAGAGAACACTAGAGGAGTCTGGGTTCTATGAACTCTTAGAATTAACAAGGGCTCCTTTCCAAGACAATGGCCAACACCGAGTAGAAGTTACTGGGAGTTGAATCTAATTTGTCTAGGACAATGCATTAAGGAAAAAGGAAAGAAAAGTTCCTTTTAAAACTGGAGGACTGTAACTGAGCCAACAGGTGCTGGAATATATAAGGTCATATATTTGAACNACTTGATTCATTGGAAAAGACTCTGATGCTGGGAGGGATTGGGGGCAGGAGGAGAAGGGGACAACCGAGGATAAGATGGCTGGATGGCATCACGGACTCGATGGACATAAGTCTGAGTGAACTTCGGGAGATGGTGATGGACAGGGAGGCCTGGCGTGCTGCGATTCGTGGGGTCGCAAAGAGTCGGACACGACTGAGCGACTGACCTGAACTGAACTGATACGTGCATATTTGTATATTTATCTGTTTGTCACGTCCGGTCTTTCTTGTGGTGCACAGGCTCCAGAGCGTGTGGGCTCAGTGGCTGTGGTGTGTGGGTTTAGTTGCTCCGAGGCATGTGGGATCTTAGTTCCCTGACGAGGGCTGAACCCGTGTCCCTTGCGTTGCAGGCAAATTCTTATCCACTGGACCACCAGGGAAGTCTCTCCCCTTACACTTTGACCCTTTTCGGGTGATTGTTGAGTCACAAGGCGTGTCCAACTCTTCTGAGACCCTATGGGCTGTAGCCCTCCAGGCTCCACTGTCCATGGGATTTCCCAAGCAAGAATGCTGGAGTGGGTTACCATTTCCTCCTCCAGGGGATCTTCCTGACCCAAGGATTGAAGCCAAATCTGTTGCACTGACAGGTGGATTCTTTACCAATAAGACACCAGGGAAGCCTTTTGTGTGGTAGCTGAGAACTTTTGGGTCCTCCACCCCCACCCCCACCCCAGGGCTTATGTGTTCAGCCTCACCTCCACTTGCCATCCCACTCCCTGTTGTCTGCCTCAGCAGAAGCTCTGTGCTGCCATCCTCCAAATATTTTTTCAAGCTGCTCTCTACCTGGGGTGGGGGACATTCTGCCTCTGGTCCTCCTCTGCCGCCAGCTGAACTTCAGGAAGCACCCACTGCACAAGCCACCTTGCCCTTTAAGGACTGACCTTCCCACCACTGCAGCCGTTTGTTCATCCACAGAAAACAATATCAGATGTTGAGGGGTTAGAAATACGTATCACAACACAGAGATAAAGCAAAGGTGGCAAAAACGCAACCAATCAAACCATCTAGGTGAAACACTCGGGGTGTTGATTGTACCACTCTTACAACTTAAAATTTTTCAAAATAGAAAACTAGATTAAAAAAAAAAATGAATAGAATATGGGCCTGAATAGAATTTCATTCAAACATAAGTTTACTGTGACCTGATTGGAGGGAGACCAGTATCCACTAAAATTCAGGCATGAGGTTTGCTGTTAAATTTCCACTTTTATTAGTAAATTTGTTGTGTTTAAATTTGAACATATAATGTTTAAATGGGGGTGGGGGGAGATTAGAAGAAAAAACAGAGAGGTGGATGAAAGAAAATAAAATTATCCACACTGTCAGTACCCGGAAATAACAATTTTAACTATTTCAGAATATGCCTTGGTGGTAATTTCTGTGTGTAGATATACTTTTTAAAGTAATTTTTACTGGAGTATAGTTGCTTTACATTGTTATGCTAGATTCTGCTATATAGCAAAGTGAATCAGTTATTCATATACATATTATGTGTAGATATATTTTTAGATACGAAATGGGTTATGCTCCATGGTTGTGTAAGTTCTTATTTTTACTCTATAGCATATTACAAATGACTTTCATATTGATAAATACACTGGCATTTTAATAACTGTACTGCTTTACATGGAATAGGTGCCCTATAATTTATGTAACCCCATAATCTTTTTCCTACACACACGAACAGAAGCCCCATCCTTCTCATTCCTACACCTCCCATGACTTTAACCCAAAGAGGGGGCCAAAGTCAATGCTGGCCCTTTGTTTAGGGAGGTGACACGTTGCTATTTGGGCTTCAAAAGGGAAAATGAATACTGACAGGTTAGAATTAAGTGGGAAAAGCTCCTCATCGCAAATGCCATGAGCATTTTAATAAGCAGAGTTCAATCTTCCTGGCAGCTCTGCTCCGGGAGGCCAATCGGACTTCAGGCCACGCCTGGCAAGGTTGAGAGGAGCTAAAAATAGCCCGAGAACTAAGCCTTGAGACTTTTCTGAATTCACAGGCATATAGGCTGCCCCAGAAGGACTTGCCACACCAACGTTTTCCATCTGCAGTGTGTGTTATGGTGCCTGAAATTCCTAAGGGTTACGGTTTTCTAAAAAGCTCCTGTCGGAAAGTAGGCAGCTGTCCTGGGAAGAGGATGGAGCGAGTCCCCACCAGCACCCAGAGGAGACAGCCAGGGCTTTGAGGTCAAGCAGAATGAGGCTCACGTTCCAGTTCCGCCCGTCACCTGCTGTGCGAACTTTGGTCCAGTCTTCAGCCTCTCTGAGTCTGGAGCCCTCACCCAGTGATGAGGGGGAAAAGGGGCAAAACACCTCTACCTGTTGTGGAGATGAAACGGGCTGATGCCTGGAGCCCCGGCGATGGGGTTTAGGAAGTGAACAAACGCAGCTCTTTGTTATTGTCGAGGCCTTGCATTTGTCTCTCCGATGGGCCAGGTGTGGTTCTGGGAGAGCTGAGTTTTCTCAGGGGCAGCGGTGGGCATGAGAGGAGCACAGCAGTCCCCATGCATGATGCACCACACAGGAGACATGGCTGCACGTCCAGGGCCCCCTGAGGCTTCAGGCAGGCCAGGCATGTGCTGGAATGGCACAGGGACCTTCACGCGATGCCATACCCTCATCACTCACAAATTCACCGTTCAGAATACCGAGTATCCTCCAGTTGATCCTGAAGGTTTGGCTAAAAACCCGATCACATGGACTCAGTGAGCAAGCGTGTCTAGTAGATTTCCCAGGAGCGGCCCTTCACCAGGCTCTGTAGCAGACATGACCCCAGCTCCTGACCCCAGGCCTGACCTCTGCCTGAGGTCCCCGTGGACTCATCACACAGGACCCCCTGGCCCTGATTCTGATTGCATCCCATCCAGGGCTCCAGCGGTAGAGAAATGAAGGGACAGATGGCGGAGGATGCCTGCTGGATCAGGCTGGCAACATTGACAGACAGGGGACAGACAGCGAACCTAGCCTTTAAATGGGTGCTCTGGACTGCACTGGCCTTCGCCTCTGTCTTAGTTCCTAGGGCTGCTGTATTATAGCAGCGCACGCTGGGTGGCAGAGAAAAACCAAGATACATTGTCTCACAGTTGTGGAGGTGGAAGTCAGAGAGAGCGGGGGACTGGGCCCCACTCTTTCTGAAACCTGCTGGGGAGAATCTTCCTTCCTCTTCTAGCTTCACCAGCAGCCCTTGACTTTCCTTGGCTTAGAGACACCTCATTCCACTCTCTGCCTCCCTTGTCGCATGACTGTCGTCTGCCTGAGTAACTCTGTCCTCTTCTTACAAGGACGCCAGTCATATTGGATCAGGGCCCCCCACCCGAGTCTGACCTCATCTGAACTGATTGCATCTGTAACAAACCCTATTGCCAAACAAGATTAATTTCTAAACCAAAAAAAAAAAAAAAGAAGTATCACTTTCTGAGGTACTGGGGGTTAGGCCTTTAATATATCATTTTAGTGGGGTGTACAGCTGAACCTATAATACCCATAAACTCATCTTGAGATGAACATTCTCTCCTTAGTGCCCAAGCGCAGCTCAGAGCAACATCAAACATCCTCTCCACAGCCAGAGAGTTCTCAGGACAGACCCTGGGGACCCCTGGCCCATGCCCTGCAGCCTGGCAGAGAGACACATCAGAGAGGATGGAGGCTAGACCCAGTGCGACGATGGAGGCAGGCACCTCACCCCCCTTTCTCAGTGACCGTCATCACACAGGCCCTCCTCATGCCCTGTAGAGTGTCCCAGGAGCTGGGAGCCCCAGAGGCCCGGGCTCTGAGTCCTGGAAACTTCCAGCCCCTGTAAAACAGGAGTGAAGAGACAGAAAGCAGCCACCCGCCGCCTTCTCCTGTCCTCAGATCATTACAGCCCAGGCAGGTTATGAGGCAGAGGAATGGCTTGGAGGGGACTGAGCCCCTGCCTCCTGCCCCTGGGACAGCTGGCCACCCCTGGTGGCCTGCCAGGGCAAGAGGCCAACAGGGACTTCCTGATCCAGTCACTCAAGTACTTAAGAAAGGGGAAAGTGATGACAAAGCTCTTTACACTTTTCTTAATACATTTTAAAATCCTTAACAAAACAAACCTCAGGGCCTGAATAAATTGGCTCCCAGACGCTGGCTAAGGAACAAACTGCTTGGAAAGAATGGGGAGTTGGAGAGGGGATGGTTCAGGAAGCAGGGTGAACGAATAGCCTGTCCCCACACTCAGAGTCAGGGAGCTTCCTAATGAGATGCCTCTGCAGCCTGTCTGGAACCTGGAGCTCCAGAGCCCCCAGGCAGGCAGGGAGGGGCTCCCTTGGTCCCCTCCCCCAGGAGTACCAGGACAGTGGCTATAGGCAAATCCCCCCAACCCCAGCAACCCCTAAGACAAATCAGGACAAGCACCTAAGTCTGGACCTCCCATCTCACCTGCCCAGAGAGAGGCTGGCCCTGAAATCCCTCCCTATGAGGTGGGTCAGCTCTGAGGCCAAAGGGCAGCCACAGACACAGCCTGTTACAGCAGAGGTGGAGGAGGCCTTTGCCAATTCTCTCCTGTCGGCAGTCTGCTCTGCAGCGACTGACATCTGAGGGGTCAGGTGGGAAACTGCCCTCCTGGTGGCAATGACCTCTCAAGGCTTTTCCCCCTCGTTCATCTCCCCAAATCATGGGGATGAGTCATCATTCCCTGAGGGCACTGTCCTCCATGACTGACCCCAGCAGCGGTCAGGCTTTGTCTGGCTTTGGGCCTCCCGCCTCAGCCCCTGGTCCGCCCACTGGACACTTAGTGGGGCTTGATGGGGCTTGATGTGGACTCCGCAGCTCAAGGAAGAGGCAGGGCTGGAGATGGAAATGCCGGAGCATGTGGCGGGGGCAGGGGAGGGTTTGAAGACCAAGAAGTTTCTGTCTAAGGCTTGGCCTTAGACAGGAGCAGGGACGGGTCTTCCACTGTGACAGGAGCGAGAGGCAGGTGGGCACTGGGGACTGGGGAGAGGTCAGTGAAGGAGTTCCCTTTAAAGGTTTGTTTTCCCCAGGAAGGATAAGATGGAGAAAGAACATGGCAAGGGTTCAGGCAAGACAGGGCTCCCCTAGGAAGCTGAGTGAGGAAGGCCTGCTGGTGTCTGGTGTTCTGTGAAGTTTGGGGTCATGAACAGAAAGAGGCCACACAGTCAGCCCGGATGCTCTTCTGCAGCCACAGAGCGGGAATGAGCTTGGGTTTAAC
Organism: Oreotragus oreotragus; assembly: GCA_006410675.1. NCBI lineage: Eukaryota > Metazoa > Chordata > Mammalia > Artiodactyla > Bovidae > Oreotragus > Oreotragus oreotragus. The sequence continues at coordinate 494,299 of SJYX01000424.1, read as the reverse complement.
AGAAGGGGAAGGAAGGCAAGGAAGTTAAGGGTATTTGCAATAAAGAGTAAGTTGGACTGTGGACTCTAAGCCAGACAAGAGAGAGTGGGGGAAATGGCAGGATGAGCATGATGCCACTCTGTGCCCCAGGCCGACTGACCTTAGACAAATGCTTGCTGGACCTCAGTTTCCTCATCTGTACAATGGGGATAAGACCCACCCTGCTTAATTATTGTGAGAACAACATGAGAGAGGGTTTCCCAGGTGGCACTAGTGGTAAAGAACCCGCATGCCAACACAGGAGACATAAGAAATGCGGTTTCTATCCCTGGGTTGGGAGGACTGCTGGAATAGGAAATGGCAACTGACTCCAGTATTCTTGCCTGGAAAATTCCATGAGCCTGGTGGGCTACAGGCCATGGGGTTGCAAAGAGTTGGACGCGACTGAAGCGACTTAGCACACATGCAACATGAGAAAACAACCTCAGTGTCTAACATTGCCTGCTTTTCAGCACTCACTTCGTAACTGCTAACTCTGGGCCTTTGATATCCTCCAGGGCCCACCTGCTTTGTTCTGGTAAAGATTCCAAGGATAGGTCTGGAGCTCCTCCACAGGGGAGGGGAGATTACTAAGGTACTGTGACCCTCCCCTGGGCTACTGCAGTTGAGCTGCAGCACAAGGATCCGATTACAATCTTTTTTTTTTTTTTTTTTTAAAGGTGGTGGGGAGGGAAGGCATCCTTCCCAGCACCTGAAATCACACTTACTCAGGGCTCTCTCCAGTGTCTGGATCCCTGGGATCCCCTCCCCCAAAGGCCTTTGACCTTGAGAAGCCTCTATTCTCATAAAAGTGCCTCTTTTTTACACGCAGCTGAGCAAACCAGCTGAGCTTCAAGTGGCTCTGCTTGGAGCTTTCAAATGAGCCTCGAGCGCCCCATTTGGATCAGAGTGCAGCTCCTCCCCAGACTTGCTTCTTTCATCTGAAAGTTGAAGATCATCCCCGAGACATGTCGTGGCCCAGATCTCAGGGTTCTCCAAGGTCAGCCTGACTTCAATACAGTGAAAGTGAAGAACTGCTGGGATGCCAGGGAGATCTCATGCCCCTAAAAACCCTCTCTGAGCTGCTAGTCAGGAGCCGAGCATCCCTAACCCCGGGCCAACACCTTCCACTCTGCCTCGGGAGAGCAGACACCTGAAGGAGAGGGGCCACACAGCTGCCATTTGTACCAGAGATGAAGTGACTGACAACAGGACTTTCCTGAGGGCTTGTCCTGGTAGGTGGAAGCTTTGGGCAGCTGCAGTGGGAGCGTGGTCAGCTCACATCAGCCACAGATTCTAGTTCACCAATCACACAGCACAGCGTGAGGCTGGCATTTCATCCCAACTCTTGCTTTTCCCTGAGGTCTTCATTAATTCTGCAAGTTAACTTTCTGTGTTTTGTGTCAGTGGTCAGTTACAGGAGGAATCCGTTCCTGTCACCAGATCCACAGTCTGTCCCCTCCTTCTGCAGCACTGCTCTGAGAGGCTGCGTGTTTGAGAGGTTCAAAGCATGCATCGAGGGAGTTGGGCCTTGCAACGTCTGTCTCCAGGGCAACCCAGGGGTCAGCAGGAATCACTCAACTCTGTTGTATCTTCCAGATCCTGCGGAGATCTTGTGCCACATCCTGAGTCAGGGAACCTGGAACCTTGTGCTAAGTCAGCGCCAGTTATGACCATTGATATTGGCACAGAACGTTCTGGAACTCCCTGAGCTCTTTCCTACACATCTCATCTGTCCTCCCCTCATGGCTGTGAGGAAGGGAAGGCAGGCTTAGACAGGAAGCCGGCTCAGAGAGGCTACAGGATTTGTCCCAGCTATAGTCAGTAGGGGGTGAGCTGGGGTTAATTTCTAAATCCTCCGCCTCCAGATCCAGGGCCTTTCCCATTGCTGAAGGAACAGTCCTGGTAGCAAAACCCAAAGCAGGCCTGCTCCCTACCATGCCATCCACCAAAGAGGAAGAGGAAAGAGGAGGTCAGGGCTGAATGCCATCCTGGAACCCAAGGGAAGTACATGCAGGATAAGTTGTTTCAGTCATGAAGCATGGACTGTAGCCTGCCAGATTCTTCTGTCCATGGGATTCTCCGGGCAAGAATACTGGAGTGGGCTGCCATGCCCTCCTTCAGGGGAGCTTCCTGACCCAGGGGTCGAGCCCACCTCTCTTACGTCTCCTGCATGGGCAGGCAGGCTTTTTTTACCATTAGTGCCACCTGGGAAGCCCCACCCAGGGAAGAGCCTGCTGTATGTCCCCAGTGTGATCATTCTTTTCCTTCTGTGTTGTCCAGACACATGTTTGGGGATCCTCCAATGGCTTTCTCTTGTGGTTGGGGATAGCACCTTACTTCTCCAAGGAGACAGAGACCTGAGATTTGATGAGTTATCTTCCTAGAGAAGGCACTTTGTGTACTAAAACTTTTCTCCATTAAAGACTCTAACATGGATCAGAATGAGAGAGTTTTGATTTAGAAAAGTAGACGGAATCTAGCCACAGGCCTGGGACCTTAGAGAGCTGGGAGCTCCTGGTCTCCAGAGACACGACCGAATGTTTACCTGAGGTCATGTGAATGCTACTGCTGTGCCACAGGTCCTCCTGGAAGGGGGCACAGTGTGGGGCTCGCCTGGTGGGCTGCCCAGCGTGAGTGGTGCTGCTGACCCCTAAGTGTTCCTGTCAACATTGGTACCTTTTCAGACCCATCGAGTCAGTTGCATTGAGGAAACGGGCAGCTTGGTAGCTCCTTCTCTCTGTGATGTCAGAACTGGAGCCAGGCTGACTCCTTCAAAGACTGCCTTAAAAAGCAAAGGACGCCTGCTCCATCCAGGAACAGCATCTCACGCTCTCTTGGCTTCCCTGGGACCTCTCAGTGAGTCCTCTTCTTTTGTTCTGAGCCTTCTTAGAGCTACACTGTGGTGGTAAGAGTCCAAGTGCCTACGAAGTTTGGGCAGTAAGAGAAAAACTTCCAGGTTTGATGCAGCACAAAAAACGGCCTAACATGGAGACGTCTACTCTATGACACCATCCTCACATTTCCTATTAATCTATTAAGCAGTCTTCCTGGCATCAGCAGGCGAGGAATATGTTCTGCAGCTATTTCATGCCCACCCTCCGTGAACGTGTTTGCTCATCCTTAGAGCAAAGATCTTGCTCATTGTTTTCTCACAGAAGCTAGTTCACCATAATCAAAACACTGCAGTCTTAGCAGCCCAATTAAGATCTTTAAATATATCTTGGTAATAAAAAGATGCTCAACATTGCTAATTATTAGAGAACTTCATATCAAAACTATGGTAAGGTACCACGCCATTCCCCTCAGAATGGCCATCATTAAAAAGCCTACAAATAAATCCTGGGACGTGGATGGAGGAAAGGGAGCCCTCCTACACTGGTGGTGGGAATGGAAATTGGTGCAGCCACTATGGAGAACAGTATGGAGGTTTCTTTAAAAACTAAAAATAGAGTTGCCACATGATCCAGCAACCCTACTCCTGGGCATACACCCAGACAAAACAATAATAAAAAGATACATGCACCCGTATAGCTTAGCAGCGCTATTTACCATAGCCAAGACATGGCAACAACCTCCATGTCCAAAGACAGATGAATGGATAAAGAGGATTTGGTATATATACACGATGGAATATGATTCAGCCATAAAAAAGACTGAAATAATGTCATTTGCAGGAATATAGATGTACCCAGAGATTATCACACCAAGTGAAGCCAGAAAAAGAAAGATAAATACCATGTATCTCTTGCATACATAATCTAAAATATAACACAAATGAACTTATTTATGAAACAGAAGCAAACTCATTATAGAAAACAAACTGATGACTATAAAAGGAAAGGGTTAGAGATTAGGAGCTTGAGATTGGCAAATACAAGCTACCATATATAAAATAGGTGAAACCAGGTCATGCTGTGTAGTACAGGGAACTAACACATTGAGTATAAGATATTCAATATCTTATAATTACCATAATGAAAACAAATATGGAAAAGATATATATATGTATTACTGAATCACTCTGCTGTACATCAGAAACTAACAATACTGCAAAGCAACTATACTTCAATAAAAGAAAAAAAAATGTAAATATATTTTGGTAGCTATCTTCAAAACCTTATTCAAAGAACATGTTCAGTGGATAAAGGCTTCTTCATTTTGCACACATACAGGACCATGTGTAAAAGCAAACTAGTTAATTTCCAGCCTCTGTTAGATCAAAACAAGTCATAGATGAATAACGGTATGATTTCAGGAAGGGCCACTGGTCCATCCCTTGAGTGGTCAGAGACCTGAAGGATTTGAGAGACGGACATGTCAGGTCCGGCCAACTGTTGGTCATAAGTGAGCATCTAGCTGATCTTGGGTTCACATTTTGCCTGTGACTGCACGAGAAAGGAATAGGAATATGATTCACCCTGACTTCTTAGTTATCAGTATTTTCTCTTATTGTCCTGAAACACACACTGTTGATGTGCTTCCCAGAACTCCTAGGCGTCCCCTTGAGCGTTGCTGTGCACCTCTCCACAACTTCCATGTGTGCACACCTATATTAAGAAGAGTTCAGTTCAGTTCAGTCACTCAGTCGTGTCCAACCCCATGAATCACAGCACGCCAGGCCTCCCTGTCCATCACCAACTCCCGGAGTTCACTCAGATTCACGTCCATCGAGTCAGTGATGCCATCCAGCCATCTCATCCTCGGTCGTCCCCTTCTCCTCCTGCCCCCAATCCCTCCCAGCATCAGAGTCTTCTCCAATGAGTCAGCTCTTCGCATGAGGTGGCCAAAGTACTGGAGCTTCAGCTTCAGCATCATTCCCTCCAAAGAAATCCCAGGGCTGATCTTCTTCAGAATGGACAGCCCTTAGGTTACTACTGTCCTCAGCTGAAAGCACCTGGGAGCTTGTATCCCCAGGGGTTAGCCCACAGCCAAGGATAGACGCATGCAGAAACAGGGCAGACTGGAGTTTCCCAGAATGGCCACATCACTGTGCTACATGTTCTTCCAGAACGTTGTTGCTGCCCCACCAAGAGCTGGCGAAATCGAGTGGGCCTTTGTGACTACCTCAGCACAGAATGTGGTGAAAGTGACACTGTATGATTCATGAGGCTAGGCTAGGAAAGGCAATACTGCTTCTATCTGCCTCTCCCTCTCTAGACACGTGGTCTTGGAACTCAGCCACCATGTTGCGCGGAAGCCCAGGCCATGTGGGGACGGTATGGATGGATCTGTTGGTCTCTGCCTGCTAACTGCAGCTGGGATGACTCCCCAGACGTGTGGGTGAGTAAGCCTCCAGAGGAGGCCAGGCCACAGCCTTCCAGCTGCTTTAGCTCAACGGAATGAAAAAGAGATGAGCTATTCCCATCAAGTCCTGCCCCAAACTGAAGACTTATGAGAGAAATGAGTGTTGTCATTGTTTTAAGCTACCACACTTGGGGATGGTTTCCTGGGCAGCAAGAAATATTTCATATGACTGAGGGGCCTGGAGGTAAGATGCTACCATAACAAAGCTGGCAGGGACTTCTCTGGCAGTCCAGTGGTTAAGACTTCGTCTTACAACACAGGGGGTGCAGGTTCTATTGCTGGTTGGAGAGCTTAGATCCCACATAACCTTCCAGCCAAAAACATAAACAACAGAAGCAATATTGTAACAAATTCAATAAACACTTTTAAAATGGTCCATAGTTTTTTAAAAGCCCTTAAAAAAAATAAAGCCTCTAAATGCGTCTTTGGGACTGGGTGTGAGATGGAGGCTAAAGGAACCTTGAAGAAATGACCGCTGAAAACCTAAAGGGCTTCAGAGGGACTGTCTGGACAAGGTGGGTGGCCGTGGATCCACAACAGTATTCCACTTGCCCTTCTAGAATCATGCCACTCCCCAGGAAGAAAAGTGAAAGTGTTAGTCGCTCAGGTGTGTCCGACTCTTTGTGACCCATAGACTGTAGGGTACCAGGCTCCTCTGTCCATGGAATTCTCCAGGCAAGAATACTGGAGTGGGTTACCATTTCCTTCTCCAGGGGATCTTCCTCACCCAGGGATCATGTATTTCTTGCCAGATTTCTTGCATTGCAGGCAATGCTTTACCATCTGAGCCATCAGGGAATCCACCACCCCACCCCAGACCACCCAAGAAGAAGTGGAGCTTTATTTCTCTTCCTTTTGAAGCTGGGCAGGCTGCAATTTTGCCTAAATGAAGAGAGCAAAATTATTACTGTCATTGTGTTAAGCCACCATGGGGGATGGGCAGGGAAAGATGGAGTCATGGGGCTAATCTACCAGTTACTCTAGACAAACACTTTAAAAACCAAGTATACATTGGTTATTCCTAAATTTAATGAGAAAAAAAACCCCAGCAATACCATGATTTTTATTACTTTTTCATGTTCCTATCTAATTCTAAGCCTTCTCTGGGTAAAAAATACCTCCAACTCACAAAAGGAGCAATAATTTTATCATTTGAAGGGGATCAGGATCACCATTCCAAGCAACTAGATGTGACTTTCTTGCCAGGCTAGTCACCCATAGACCACATTTTTGGTTGGGGCGTGAGATCGGCAGCAATAGACTCATGAGATTTTTCTCATGATAGTAGGGATAATTGGAGCCCCCTTATATTGTAGCTCGGCCTAAACTTTGCAGTTCCCAGTCCATACCCTCCAAATAGGGTGGTCTCACAGCCTGTTCCCTGATTCCCTAATTATCAAGTGTGGTTTGAGTTTGCAAACCTCACTCACCCCCCCACCCTCACCCCCATTCCTTCCACACTTCATTAGAACTTGTCTATTGACTGCTTAATGCTGTTCTAAATTCTTGTGCTCTTCCAATCTGGCAAGGCCACGCCTCTTGAATATATTTAAATCCAATTGGATTCTGAGCATCTCTCCTGTCTTTGGCGCCCTTTGAGACCATTTCAGTGACAGACAGAATGAACAAAGATAACACTTGCAGCATCATTTATAACAGCCTAACAATTGGAAACAAGTGAATGCCCAATAAAGAAACTGTTGAGTCTTCAGTTGGGTCACATTTGGGGTAAGACATCAAGAGGGGAAACATTGCCAGCAGCCCATCCAGGCCTAGGAAAACCTCTAGAACAGGTTGGGGCACTGGAGACCTTGGCTACATACAGCACTTGGGATCTATAAACCATATACCTCCTTAAACCCAAAGCAGTGCTGACTGCACAAAGCAAAGTTGTACAGCTGCCAGAGGGTGGAGAGAGCCTGTGTCTGCTCACTGCACACATGCCTCCAGGTACACACAGGCACAGGGGACATAGGCAAGGACCTACCTCACATCTGTACCCAGAGCCTGAGATGCAGAAACCTAACAACTACAATAGGTCTGCGACCTGTGTCTCCCTTGCAGGAAAAGGCCAAATGTATTCATTCAAACCAAGAGTCAGATGTGGCTCTGGAACATCTATGTCGGAAGGGCTTAGGGAGGACAATCTGGTTGAAGAGGAAGCTGGCGGATTTGGGTGGAAGCCAGGTCAGCATATCAAGTATGGTGTTTGTAACTGGAGATTACAGCTCACCACTCTCACAGTCAGCCCTTGGCACTGTCTCTATTAGAGACAAGCAGCAGTAAAAGAGTCTGTTGGAGACTGCCTCTATCAGCGATCTTATTCCCCCCACCTCCCACCCCCAAATCCAAGACCCTCCAGTGTGGGACTCAGGTGCCAGAGGTAGGGACAGATTGGACTTGATGAGGGATGTCCCTGGAGAGCAGAAAATCCCTTTTAACAATACGTCATCTGGCTTAGTGAGCAGGTAGGGTGGGAAGAATGGCTGGGATTTGCTTTCTAGGCTTTCAGGAAAGCTGAAAAGTGAAGATCACACTTGCACAGGCAGAGCTCTCCAGAAGGCCCCAGGGTTTATCATTTGCTCCTCCAAGTGCTGAGTCAGCAGAGGATCTTGGCGGTCATTTAATTCTGTATCCAGCCACGTCTGTACCAGTATCAGCCCCTGACTCGGAATTAACTGGCCTTCGCATCTATCTCTGATGCTTGTCATGTGCATGTTGAGGAATCACAAGGGAGGAGGAGAAAAATTCAAGCTGTTGGGGAGTGCTGCTTTTAGCTGCATATGCAGGAAACACACCAGTCCAGGGCAGAAAACCTTGGAGAGGGTACCAGCCCAACCCCGCTGCACAGGGCGTGGGGGAAGGTACTCAGGCTTAGTGCTAATGGCTTGACCTGCAGAAGGCTGAGTGGAGACCACAGCTGAGTGGTGGAGGCACCACCCCCCAGCCCTGCCTGCTGGGCCCTTTGTGTCAGAGGAGGTCAGACACTCTGCCAGCTGCAGGTAACTCAACCAGCACGGGTGTGCCCAGGCTGCCCAGCTCTGTTTCAGATGTTGTGTGTTTGGGGTGGGAGTAGGGTCTGGGAGAAAAGCAAGAAGGGGGCCTTCCTGAATTAGAGGAAATGCAAGACTGTGGGCCAGACTCCAAGCACTAGGCCAGGCAGAGGGGTGTCTCTTTTTGGCCACAGCCCAGGGATCAGAAAACCTGGGCTCCAGGCTATGTATCACCACTCAGGGCTCACACTATTTTGATACAACCATTTGACACATGATTTTAAACTATAACATAGATGATATTCCTCAAATGGCAGTATTAAATGAAAGGGTCAAGGAACAAGAAGCTAGTTATGAAAGGCCAAAAATCGTATGATTCCACTTTTATATAATGTTCAGAAAATAGATGCTTCAGACGGTAAAGAATCTGCCTGCAGTGTGGGAGATCTGGGTTCGATCCCTGGGTTGGGAAGATCCTCCAGAGAAGGAAATGGCAACCCACTCCAGTAGTCGTGCCTGGAGAATTCCATTGACAGAGGAGCCTGGCAGGAGTTGGACACAACAGTGCAACTAATACTTTCATTTTTTCACTTTCAGAATAGGCAGCAAAAAGCAGATTAGTGGCTATGAGGAGCTGGGGGCAGCAGGTAAGACAGAGACTTCTCAATGAGTACGGGGTTTCGATTGGGTTGATGAAATAAGTTGGAACTAAAGAGTAATGTTGGCTGCACAACTTTGGGAGTGTACTTAATGCCACTGAATTGCCCACTATAAAATGGTTAAAATAGTACTTTTTTTGTTATGTGTACTTTATCACAAAATTTTTTTTAAATGGAAGGTCCCATTGATTTCCTGCATGGCCTTGAAGGCAAAAAGCTCTTGGCCTTCAATTCCTTTCCTCTGTAACATGAGGCTGTTGGGCCTGCCTGTGTCCAGGGCTGTAGGAGTTTGTGTGAGAGTGGGAAGGACACAGGCCAGGACTCCGATCTCACCCACAAGTCTCACCCGCTGGGAACCTGGGCCAGTCACTCAGGCTCTCTGAATCTCCCTCCATGTCACCTTCTATAACCAGGACTGTTGGAAGTCCAGACTTTTGATTTGTGTTAGAAACAATTTTTATAAGAAAACAAACATTTGTAAACAAAGGAAAGAATGTAAAATTGTGTGTGACGTGTGTGTGGAGCCTGGCATAGATACCAGGGTTCTTCCTTCATTAAAGGGAAGCTCTTATTATTAGTTAATAATTATTTTAAATAAAATAAATGAAGGTGAAAGAAAGTTGTAAAGTAAAACTCCTAATTAAACCTGAAACTGTTAGTAGCATCTCATAGAAAAATGGGATTGGAGTCAACTCATTTGGGATTTGAGAGGTGAGATTCGGACAGGGGTATGTGGGAAAGGGCAGGACAGGGCACCCATGAGTAAAGACTTAGAGGGGAAGCATGCTGAGGCCAATGAGAAGACTAGTTTGGCTGGAACAGACTATTTGGGGTACATGGAGAAAGACCAGATTCCGGGCTTCCTTGAATGCCAGGTCAAGGAGTTTGGACCTTATTCTGAGGGCACTGGGGAGTCATGGATGGTTCTTGAGCAGCTAAGCAATGTGATGACCACAGTGGCATAAGAGGATATATCTAGCCCCCTCCATGCAGAAATGATGTGGAGCAGAGAGTCTAAAGGCCAGGAGACCAGCCTGGCAACTATTGCTGTAACCCGTTATGAGGTTAAAGAATGGGGCATGAGTGTGGGAACTGACCTATCTAAGAAATACCCAGGGGAAAAACCTAGAGAAGTTTTTCTGGACTCCTGACTCACCTGACACCACTATGTCTTGGCTGCTGGCATTAATAGCACCAGTCTGGCTATTTCTCATCTGTGGGTGTTTTCCTTGAAAAACTTAGAAAGCAGTGTCCAGGAAAATGATTCAAGGGATACACATAGATCTGAGATGATGAGCCCAGGTCAGAAAGGATATGCACAAAGCTGAGTCTGAGGAAGGAGCTGGCCTTCTGCAAGAGAGGCTCAATCCTGCTACAGTGAGTTTGGGTGCCAGACTTGGATTGGGCACAGATTTCCAATGCACTTGGGCTGGGCTTGCAGGTCTGCAGGATGGCAGCCAGAAAGGCTTGTCAGTCCCCAAATGGCAGCTACAGGGCACCCTCTGGCAGGGAAAATGGGCAGTTATACCACTTTTTCATAATCACCTCTCTTCCCAGCAAGTGGTCCCACATCTATTGCTAAAGATCTGGGGCGCACCTAGTAGGTGACCATTCTGTGTTAAGATATGTGGGAGCACAGTTATCCTGCAGAGACCTGAACACCGAAAACTACAAAACACTGCTGAGAGCAATCACAGATATGAACAAATGGAGGGATATACAGTACTCTGGTCATGGCTCATAAGGCTCAGTACTGTTAAGACGCCAATTCTCCCCAAATTGTTCCCTAGAGTCAATGAACTCCCAATCAAAATCCTGAAAGGCTCTTTTGTAGAATCAACAAACTGATTCTAAAATTTACATGGAATAGCCAAAATGACTTCAAGAAAGAATAAAGCTGGAGAAAAATAAAGATAGACAAATAGATCAATGACACAGAATAGAAAGTCCAGAAATAGATCCAAGTAAAAGAACAAGTGATTTTCAGCAAAGATGCAAAGGTAATGCAGAGGAGAAAGGAAAGTCTTTTCAACCTACCACACTGAACCAACTGGAGGGCCAAATGCAAAAGATGAACTTCCTATGCCTTGCCACATACAAAAACTAACTCAAAATGAATCATAGCCTTAAAGGTAAAGCCTACAACTGTAAATTTTGTAAAAGAAAACAGGAGAAAAATCTTGGTGGCCTTGGTTAGGCAAAGTTTTCTTGTATTATCAAAAGTATGAACCAAGAAAGATACTCATGCATCAGACTTCACCAAAATTAAGAATTTCTATTTGAAAGATACAGTTAAGAGAATGAAAAGATAAGTCACAAGGTTGGGAGGAAATATTTGCAAATCATAAATCTGATAAAGGACTTGTGTCTAGTATACAAATAATAAACTCTCAAAATTCAATAATAATAATATAAGCAACACATTTTTTAAAAATTGGCAAGCGATTTAACAGAGACTTCTCTAAAGAAGACACAGATGGCAAATACATGAAGAGATGCTCAACACTAGTCATTTTGAAATGCAAATCAAAATCACAATGAGATATCACTACACATTATTAGAATGGCTAAAATTAAAAAGACTGACTCTGCCAAATGTTGGAAAAGATGTGGAGTAACTGGAACTCTCATATACTGCTAGTGGGAGTGTAAAGTGATACAATCAACTTAGAAAATAGTTATTTTCTTATAAGTTAAATATTATACTCATAGATATTTACTCTGGGGAAGCCAAAGCATATGTCCATTCAAAGATAAGTACACAAACCTTCATAGCAGGTTATTCACAATAGCTCCAATCTGGAAACACCCCAAATGTCTATTTGAGGTCTTGAGGAATAGAAAAACAAATTGTTTGATATTCATATAATGGACTAATAATCAGCGATATAAAGGAATGAATTATTAATACAAGCAACAATATAGGTAAACCTCAAAATAATAAACCTCAAAAATTATGTCAAGTGAAAGAAGCACACTGAAAATAGCACAAATTCTAGAAAATGCAACTAATCTGTAGTTTGATCAGTGGTTGCCTGGGAGTAAGTAGATAGAGAGAGAGACAGGTAGGAGGGAGAGATTAAAAAGGGGCACAAGGAAACTTTGGGGAATGATGCTCACTGTCTTGTGTTGATAGTTTCATAGATACACGTTGGACCTCATGAAATTATACCCTTCCTGCATGTGCAGTTTAATGTTTGTAAGTTATATTTCAATAAACCTTTTTGGAGAAAAAACAAACCTTTAAGTTCTTTGTATCCCAGTTAAAGTAAAAGCAAACGTGCTTAGAGCAGTAAAGCTACATAGCTGGCTGACTTCTGCTCATAGTGCTATCTCCCCAGCTTCCAGAAGAGTGCTTGGAGCAGTGAAAGAGTTAAATGAGTGTTTGCTGAATGACTGCCTAGGGCCCCAGTTAATCAATTAGTTGTTTGGCAATTATGGTTAAGAACAAGGTGGATTTCCTCGAATGATCAAACATACAGGTACCACATGACCTTGCAATTCCATTTCTAAGTACAGTCTCAAGAGAAATGTAAATATCTGTTCTTAATAGCCAAAAGGTAGAAACAACTCAAATGTCCAACTGATGAATTAATAAATAGATAATATATCCATACAATGGAATGTTATTTGGCCCTAAGAAGGAACCACATACCACAACATAGATGAGCCTTGAAAACATACTTTGAAGCCAGTCACATATTATATGATTCCACTTACATGAAATGTCCCGATTGGGCAAATCTATAGAGACAGGAAGAAGAGTTGCTGCTTGGGGTGCTGATGTGGTGATGTGAGAGGAGTGATAGCTAAGGGATACAGGGTTTCTTTTGAGGGTGATGAAAATGTTCTAAAATTGCGGTGATAGCTATATATATCTGTGGATAAACTAAAACCATTGAATTATACACATAAATGGACGAGCTGTATGGTGTGTAGATTATACGTCAATAAAGCTGTTTAAAACTAAAGAGTGTGGGGAGTTCCCGGGTGGTCCAGTGGCTAAGAATCTGAGTGTCCACTGCAGGCAGCCCAGGTTCAATCCCTGGACAGGGAACTGAGATCCTGTACACTGTGGGGTGTGGCCAGAAAATAAAGCAGTTTAAAAAATAAAAATAAAGAGCATGGTATTGTGTCAGGGGAAGGCACAGCTCTTGCTAAGATTTTGAGTGGAGAACAGTAATCCCTTGTTACGGTCCATTCACGGGGTCTCCAGCTCACATGCCCACCCCTAGCACTGCCACCCACAGTTAATTAATCAATCAAGAGTAATTCCATTTTTGAACAATGCGTGCCTGCTGTGGGGAAGAACACTTCCCTTGTCCTGCCTGGAGAGATGCAGATGGTTTGAGAGATGGGAGCCTGAGAATACCTCCCAGGGCATGAGAAAGCCACGTGGCACAAAATCCTCTGTGTCCAGCAGAGAAGGGGTTAAGGGCTCAGAGAGGACTCTGGGTTTGCTGAGGTCACCCTGGAGGGTGACCTGACTGGAGGAAAGGCCCCTTCTCTCAGGACAAGCAAATAAGAGCAGGTGGCTGGCAGCCCCACAGCCCACCGCTGGGGTTCTTAGAGCTACCTTGAGCTGCCTGAGCCACATGGCGTCCCCCAGTTGCCTCACAATGATAATACCTTCTATTTATACCAAACACCTCTCCTCCCAGGAGAGTGCTATGTTTTCCCAACATCAATTCAGTAAGCCAGCCAGACAGAATTGAATTAAAATTCACAGCAACCACTCACATCAAGCCTCCCCCCTCGCTCCTGCCTATTCCCTCCTTCAGACACTGCCATGACTCTCACAGCAAAAATAGAGAAGTTAAGAACATTGGCCTTCTACACACCCACTCCCCTTGAGGGTCTTCCTCCCCCTAGCCTGTTCCAGATTTGGGGGGATGGTGGATTTGTGACATCCCAGGGCACTTCTCTCCTAGGAGAAATACAATGCAGAAGAGAGGGGTCTTCAAGTGTAACATCCTCCCCTTTCTGTAAACATTTAAACCTTTAAAACTCAAAGATGACAACTCTAATGACCAGAGATCAGGCACAAAAGCGAGATGTTTCTCAGGTGGCACTGGAGCCTCTTCCACGTCTCTGTCATCACAGAGAAAGCTATCTTTAAGCTATCACAGAGAAAGTCTGTCTCACCCAGGCAAAGCTGTGACACCGACTCCTGATCGGCTCGATCAGCAGGGTCTCCACTGGGCAGAGACCCCTGGCTCACTGGAGAAATGAGAAGGCAGGGGCTGATGGGTGGGCTCTGCCAGCCCTTTCCCTTTAGTACAGATCCAATTGGCCCTGCCAGTCCCTAGCCCTGGCCTGAGGGACTGAGAGCAGAGAGGGAGTAGTCTGCACTGGTCCAACTGGATTGATGGATGGATGTCCCCCCAAGTCCCCTGCCATCACCACTCTGCCCTCGCCAACAGCCTCACCCTCTCTGTGCCGCTATTGTGCTCTGCTGCGTGGCAGAGGGCCAGGAGCCGGGGGATAAGGATAAGGGGTCTCCAGCTCACCTGCTCTCTCCTGGCACTGCCACCCACAGCTAATGAATCAGTTAAGAGTGATCCATTTTTAAACAATGTGTGCCTGGTGTGGGGAAAAGCACTTCACCTGCCCTGCCTGGAGAGATGCAGATGGTTTGAGAGATGGGAGCCTGAGAACACTTCCCAGGGCAAGGGGAAGCCACGTGGCACAAAATCCTCAAGGGCTGCAGTCCCATCAAATGCCCACTGAGAATGGACATGGTCCAATGTGTCCAGCAGAGAAGGGGTTAAGGGCTCAGAGAGGACTCTGGGTTTGCTGAGGTCATCCTGAGGATGTCCTGGAGAGCCTGGGGTCTCAGGATGGAGGACACCTAGTGGCCATTTGGTCATCCCCCAGCCAGCCCCAGCCTTCACCATCACTTGCATCCCATTGCCAACATCGGCAGCACTGAGCAGAAGCTCAGTGCTGGCCTCCTTCACCAAGGCCTTGCACACCTTCTCTTCCCTTCAGTACCAAGGCCCCTTGGGGCTACCTGTCATGAAGAACCCTTATCCCATCTGTAACCTCAGTAACCTCTGCTCCTTGAGAGGGAGTAATCTGGGAGCTTCCTGAGTGAAATTGAAACTGGCCCTCATACACAGAAGGCAAGGAGAAATCCAAGAAAAAGGCAGACTACTTCAGACTGATGGGTGTCTGGCTAATAAGTAAGGGAATTTACACACGAGGCTTGTCTTGCAATAGACATAAACAAGTAGACCCCCGCACTTGACCGCCAGCATCTTTAGAGTTTATATAAAGGATTTAACTGGGTCCAGTTAGTCTCACGGAGAAGGCAACGGCACCCCACTCCAGTACTCTTGCCTGGACAATCCCATGGATGGAGGAGCCTGGTGGACTACAGTCCATGGGGTCGCTAAGAGTCGGACACGACTGAACGCTTCACTTTCACTTTTCACTCTCATGCATTGGAAAAGGAAATGGCAACCCACTCCAGTGTTCTTGCCTGGAGAATCCCAGGGACGGGGGAGCCTGGTGGGCTGCCGTCTATGGGGTCGTACAGAGTCAGACACAGCTGAAGTGACTTAGCAGCAGCAGCAGCAGCAGTTAGTCTCAATGACACATTACTCTCTCGAGGCTGCCTCTTTGGAAAAGTTCCCACTGTGGGGACAGTGGGCAGAACGTACATTCCAAGGACAGAGGAGGGAGTGAGGAGCCTCTGACCGCCCGGGTCCAGCTAGCTGTCGTGTCCTATGACCTCCTTTGACACCCGGGTTCAGCTCTCCCCAAGGCACCCAGGCAAGCATTCCCATCATGATGGGTGGGCAGCTGTTCCCTCACCTATCTCAGCCCCAAAGCCTGGGTCTACGGGAGAAAGACCATCCTACAGCCTTGGCCCAACCTGAAAGTTGGCCCAAAGCAGCTTGGCTCCTCTCAGCACTGCAGCCAGGCAGAAAGCATGGACAGATGGACCGAGGGACATTGCCCAGACATGTTTCTCCCAGCTGCAGAAATGGAGGCTGTTCTGAGACACGGTTCCTTAGGGGCCTTAGGAGGCAATAGGACGGGGCTCCTTAGCTGTGATCATTCCTGGGTGTCGGATCATACCATTGCAGTCACCAGCCCAGGAACTATTCCAAACCAGTGAGGATATCCTGCTGGAGGCACTGGAGATGGTCAAGGCCACAGCCTTGGCTCCTTGAGTCATAGTGAAGTCTCCTAGTCATGTCTAACTCTTTGTGACCCAACTGTAGCCTGCCAGGCTCCGCCCGCTGTCCATGGGATTTTCCAGGCCAGGATACTGAAGTGGGTTGCCATTTTCTTTTCCAGGGGATCTTCCCAACCCAGGGAACAAACCTGGGTTTCCTGCACTGCAGGCAGACTCTTTACCAACTGAGCCACCAGGAAATAATCTTGAGCCATACATGGCAATGGCACCCCACTCCAGTGTTCTTGCCTGGAAAATCCCATGGACGGAGGAGCCTTGTGGGCTGCAGTCCATGGGGTCGCTGAGGGTCGGACACAACTGAGTGACTTCACTTTCACTTTTCACTTTCAGGCATTGGAGAAGGAAATGGCAACCCACTCCAGTGTTCTTGCCTGGAGAATCCCAGGGGCGTTGGAGCCTGGTGGGCTGCCGTCTATGGGGTCGCACAGAGTCGGACACGACTGAAGCGACTTAGAAGCAGCAGCAGCAGCAGGGCTGAGGGGAGGAGACATGAGGGGTACAGGGTATGGGGTTTTATCTTGGGGTGCTGGAAGTGAAACTAGACAAAGGTGGCGGTTGTGCAACATCGTGAATGTCCTGAATGTCACTGATTTGTTCACTTTAAAGTGACTAAATTAAAACATTTAAAGAAGCATTTTGTGGGCTTGAGTAACCAAAAAATCCAGGAAGGCACTCAAAGAGAGACATCTTCTCTCTTTGTCTCCATCTCTCAGTCTGCTCCCCTTGGCAGGCTTGGCCTCCTGTTGGCCTCTGGTCCCTCCGCTCAGATGTGATCCACATAGCTAATGATGCCCACTGAATGTGAGCTTCACTTTCCTGATGGATCCACCAAACGTCCCAGGTCTGTCTTGTTTACCTGATCAGACACTGTAGCAGATGAATGGAGTGCACTGGTGGGCCTGGCTGGGTCTCAGCCCAACTCTGTGTTTGGGGTGGAAGTGGGGGTGAGCTCCACAGGACCAGCCCCCCAACCCTAAGACCAGAGAACTGAGGGGGTGTTTCCCAAAGGGAATGGAGTCTGGGTGGACAAAAACCACCCATGTCTACTCTAGGACCATGAAGAGCATGGTTTCTCCTGTCTCTTTCATCCCTGATCTCTCTCTCCTCTTGATGAGAACTTTTTGGAGGACACAGCACAAGAGGAATAATTCCTGTGTAAGTGGACCTGACTATGGGTCACAGGTCCCCTGGCACAGCCCTGATTTTCAGTCATCTGTCCCTATGCCACATTTGGATCAGACCATGTGTCCTGGTCAGAAAACATGGCCAGTATCCCTCACAGCTCTACCGACACCTTAGCCTCTCCCTTAATCATCTCTGCAACCACCTGACAGTCTTAGCCACACCGCAACAAGCTAACAGGAGTGTTCCTCTTCCTGCCCCTTCCCTCCCTGGGGGCTGCCATTTCTCTCACACCGGATCCTAGTCCTCCTTTCATGATCTCCTTCCACAACCGCTTCCCTGGTGGCTCAGGGGTAAAGAATCTGCCTGCCAATGCAGGAGCCAAGAGTGTGATCCCCGGGGCTGGGAAGATCCTCTGGAGGAGGAAACGGCAATCCACTCCAGTACTCTTGCCTGGGAAATCCCACGGACAGAGGAGCACGGTGGGCTACAGCTCATGGGGTCGCAAAAGAGTCAGACATGACTTAGCAACTAAACAACAAAGTAATGCCAAGTTTCTGTAGGGATCCCAGGTATACAGATAATTATAAAGAGTAAAAGAAGCCATAATGCCAATTCCACAACCACTGGGGCCCATGCCAGGCTCTTTCCTCCCAGAATTTGCTCAACACACACAGCTGGAACCACCCTGGCTCTCACCGTAGACCTGGTGATGAGTGACCAAGGAATGTACCTCGGTCAAGAAATGCAGAAGGCATTCATCCCAGAGTGCTTCTGTCCTCTGGAGCAGGGAATGAGCCACCTCAGGGTCCTCACTTCCTGTCGGCAGGTCCTGAACTTGCACGAAGAAATAGTGTAGTTGCTGAGTTTTTCCGGAAGTAAGGAGGTGGGAGTAGGGTGGGGGCAGGGAGAAGGTGGGTACCAGGCCCTTTGGGCACAAGTCAGGCAAACATCCAACTTATATTCAGAGTTATATTCAACTTATATTGCTGAGTTGCTACAGTTTTCTTTTTAAATAACTAGTGCTGACTGTCTACTTACTTGAAAATTTAATTAACCATCTCTGCCTAAGAAACAGGGCACTTCTCTCTAGAGGACAAGGGAGGTGACTTTTGGTCTTTCTGAAATGGCGAGGGAATCCAGTGTCTTGAAGGCAAGGACAGGAGACACATGAAGACTGTATGGAGAGCGCCAAGGAGGATGGAGACTGGGAGCTGGGTAAGGAGGCTGACCTCACCTCCTTCACTGCCCAGACCACTTAGCTTCGCTCTGTTCCCCAAGAGCAAAGCTCCTAGGTCTTAACCTGGTTCACCTACCAGTTCACAAACATGAAAACAGGCCTGGCAGATTGTCACCTCTCTGGGGAAAAAAGCAAACTGCACAATACAAAGCTTTTACAATCACAAATTAAACCTCCAGTGAGATCCTATTAAATGCAGATTTACTCCTGTGTATTGTGTTCTCCACTGCAAATGTTTCAGCCAAAATATTTGCCTTGATGGCCTGACCCACTAACCACACTACCCTGTGGACTCCACTTGTTGGTTAGACTTTGGAGCTAGGTTGCCTGGGTTCAAGTTCCAGCTCTCCCATCTGCTAGTTGTGTAACTTTGGGCAAATAACCGAACTTCTCTGTGCCTCAGTTTTCTCATCTATAAAATGGGGACACCAGGAACATTCACCTTTTAGGGTAATTGTGAGGATTAAATGCATTAATCCATCTAAAGCATTTAGAATAGTGCATGGCATATAGTGTGTGCCAAGGAAGTATTAGCTCATAATAAATCACTCACATAATTTGTCTGCAGTATGGTTAAATTCTGTTTTGTAATATGAGTGAGGGTTTCCTAATTAACCCATGGGAAAATATTTACAAAGGTTTTCATAGATTAATTCAGTCCCTGATCCACTGCAGATGGTGATTGCAGCCATGAAATTAAAAGACGCTTATTCCTTGGAAGGAAAGTTATGACCAACCTAGACAGCATATTAAAAAGCAGAGACATTACTTTGTCAACAAAGGTCTGTCTAATCAAGGCTATGGTTTTTCCAGTAGTCATGTATGGATGTGAGAGTTGGACTATAAAAAAAGCTGAGCGCAGAAGAATTGATGCTTTTGAACTGTGGTGTTGGAGAAGACTCTTGAGAGTCCCTTGGACTGCAAAGAGATCCAACCAGTCCATCTTAAAGGAGATCAGTCCTGGATGTTCACTGGAAGGACTGATACTAAAGCTGAAGCTCCAGTACTTTGGCCACCTGATGTGAAGAATTGACTCTTTGGAAAAGACCTTGATGCTGGGAAAGATTGAGGGCAGGAGAAGGGGACGACAGAGGATGAGATGGCTGGATGGCATCACTGACTCAATGGACATGAATTTGGGTAAACTCTGGGAGTCGGTGATGGACAGGGAGGCCTGAAGTTTAAAAAATAAAAATAAAGAGCATGGTATTGTGTCAGGGGAAGGCACAGCTCTTGCTAAGATTTTGAGTGGAGAACAGTAATCCCTTGTTACGGTACATTCACGGGGTCTCCAGCTCACATGCCCACCCCTAGCACTGCCACCCACAGTTGATTAATCAATCAAGAGTAATTCCATTTTTGAACAATGCGTGCCTGCTGTGGGGAAGAACACTTCCCTTGTCCTGCCTGGAGAGATGCAGATGGTTTGAGAGATGGGAGCCTGAGAATACCTCCCAGGGCATGAGAAAGCCACGTGGCACAAAATCCTCTGTGTCCAGCAGAGAAGGGGTTAAGGGCTCAGAGAGGACTCTGGGTTTGCTGAGGTCACCCTGAGGATGAGCTCTGACTGGAGGAAAGGCCCCTTCTCTCAGGACAAGCAAATAAGAGCAGGTGGCTGGCAGCCCCACAGCCCACCGCTGGGGTTCTTAGAGCTACCTTGAGCTGCCTGAGCCACATGGCATCCCCCAGTTGCCTCACAATGATAATACCTTCTATTTATACCAAACACCTCTCCTCCCAGGAGAGTGCTATGTTTTCCCAACATCAATTCAGTAAGCCAGCCAGACAGAATTGAATTAAAATTCACAGCAACCACTCACATCAAGCCTCCCCCCTCGCTCCTGCCTATTCCCTCCTTCAGACACTGCCGTGACTCTCACAGCAAAAATAGAGAAGTTAAGAACATTGGCCTTCTACACACCCACTCCCCTTGAGGGTCTTCCTCCCCCTAGCCTGTTCCAGATTTGGGGGGATGGTGGATTTGTGACATCCCAGGGCACTTCTCTCCTAGGAGAAATACAATGCAGAAGAGAGGGGTCTTCAAGTGTAACATCCTCCCCTTTCTGTAAACATTTAAACCTTTAAAACTCAAAGATGACAACTCTAATGACCAGAGATTAGGCACAAAAGCGAGATGTTTCTCAGGTGGCACTGGAGCCTCTTCCACGTCTCTGTCATCACAGAGAAAGCTATCTTTAAGCTATCACAGAGAAAGTCTGTCTCACCCAGGCAAAGCTGTGACACCGACTCCTGATCGGCTCGATCAGCAGGGTCTCCACTGGGCAGAGACCCCTGGCTCACTGGAGAAATGAGAAGGCAGGGGCTGATGGGTGGGCTCTGCCAGCCCTTTCCCTTTAGTACAGATCCAATTGGCCCTGCCAGTCCCTAGCCCTGGCCTGAGGGACTGAGAGCAGAGAGGGAGTAGTCTGCACTGGTCCAACTGGATTGATGGATGGATGTCCCCCCAAGTCCCCTGCCATCACCACTCTGCCCTCGCCAACAGCCTCACCCTCTCTGTGCCGCTATTGTGCTCTGCTGCGTGGCAGAGGGCCAGGAGCCGGGGGATAAGGATAAGGGGTCTCCAGCTCACCTGCTCTCTCCTGGCACTGCCACCCACAGCTAATGAATCAGTTAAGAGTGATCCATTTTTAAACAATGTGTGCCTGGTGTGGGGAAAAGCACTTCACCTGCCCTGCCTGGAGAGATGCAGATGGTTTGAGAGATGGGAGCCTGAGAACACTTCCCAGGGCAAGGGGAAGCCACGTGGCACAAAATCCTCAAGGGCTGCAGTCCCATCAAATGCCCACTGAGAATGGACATGGTCCAATGTGTCCAGCAGAGAAGGGGTTAAGGGCTCAGAGAGGACTCTGGGTTTGCTGAGGTCATCCTGAGGATGTCCTGGAGAGCCTGGGGTCTCAGGATGGAGGACACCTAGTGGCCATTTGGTCATCCCCCAGCCAGCCCCAGCCTTCACCATCACTTGCATCCCATTGCCAACATCGGCAGCACTGAGCAGAAGCTCAGTGATGGCCTCCTTCACCAAGGCCTTGCACACCTTCTCTTCCCTTCAGTACCAAGGCCCCTTGGGGCTACCTGTCATGAAGAACCCTTATCCCATCTGTAACCTCAGTAACCTCTGCTCCTTGAGAGGGAGTAATCTGGGAGCTTCCTGAGTGAAATTGAAACTGGCCCTCATACACAGAAGGCAAGGAGAAATCCAAGAAAAAGTCAGACTACTTCAGACTGATGGGTGTCTGGCTAATAAGTAAGGGAATTTACACACGAGGCTTGTCTTGCAATAGACATAAACAAGTAGACCCCCGCACTTGACCGCCAGCATCTTTAGAGTTTATATAAAGGATTTAACTGGGTCCAGTTAGTCTCACGGAGAAGGCAACGGCACCCCACTCCAGTACTCTTGCCTGGACAATCCCATGGATGGAGGAGCCTGGTGGACTACAGTCCATGGGGTCGCTAAGAGTCGGACACGACTGAACGCTTCACTTTCACTTTTCACTCTCATGCATTGGAAAAGGAAATGGCAACCCACTCCAGTGTTCTTGCCTGGAGAATCCCAGGGACGGGGGAGCCTGGTGGGCTGCCGTCTATGGGGTCGTACAGAGTCAGACACAGCTGAAGTGACTTAGCAGCAGCAGCAGCAGCAGTTAGTCTCAATGACACATTACTCTCTCGAGGCTGCCTCTTTGGAAAAGTTCCCACTGTGGGGACAGTGGGCAGAACGTACATTCCAAGGACTGTGGAGGGAGTGAGGAGCCTCTGACCGCCCGGGTCCAGCTAGCTGTCGTGTCCTATGACCTCCTTTGACACCCGGGTTCAGCTCTCCCCAAGGCACCCAGGCAAGCATTCCCATCATGATGGGTGGGCAGCTGTTCCCTCACCTATCTCAGCCCCAAAGCCTGGGTCTACGGGAGAAAGACCATCCTACAGCCTTGGCCCAACCTGAAAGTTGGCCCAAAGCAGCTTGGCTCCTCTCAGCACTGCAGCCAGGCAGAAAGCATGGACAGATGGACCGAGGGACATTGCCCAGACATGTTTCTCCCAGCTGCAGAAATGGAGGCTGTTCTGAGACACGGTTCCTTAGGGGCCTTAGGAGGCAATAGGACGGGGCTCCTTAGCTGTGATCATTCCTGGGTGTCGGATCATACCATTGCAGTCACCAGCCCAGGAACTATTCCAAACCAGTGAGGATATCCTGCTGGAGGCACTGGAGATGGTCAAGGGCACAGCCTTGGCTCCTTGAGTCATAGTGAAGTCTCCTAGTCATGTCTAACTCTTTGTGACCCAACTGTAGCCTGCCAGGCTCCGCCCGCTGTCCATGGGATTTTCCAGGCCAGGATACTGAAGTGGGTTGCCATTTTCTTTTCCAGGGGATCTTCCCAACCCAGGGAACAAACCTGGGTTTCCTGCACTGCAGGCAGACTCTTTACCAACTGAGCCACCAGGAAATAATCTTGAGCCATACATGGCAATGGCACCCCACTCCAGTGTTCTTGCCTGGAAAATCCCATGGACGGAGGAGCCTTGTGGGCTGCAGTCCATGGGGTCGCTGAGGGTCGGACACAACTGAGTGACTTCACTTTCACTTTTCACTTTCAGGCATTGGAGAAGGAAATGGCAACCCACTCCAGTGTTCTTGCCTGGAGAATCCCAGGGGCGTTGGAGCCTGGTGGGCTGCCGTCTATGGGGTCGCACAGAGTCGGACACGACTGAAGCGACTTAGAAGCAGCAGCAGCAGCAGGGCTGAGGGGAGGAGACATGAGGGGTACAGGGTATGGGGTTTTATCTTGGGGTGCTGGAAGTGAAACTAGACAAAGGTGGCGGTTGTGCAACATCGTGAATGTCCTGAATGTCACTGATTTGTTCACTTTAAAGTGGCTAAATTAAAACATTTAAAGAAGCATTTTGTGGGCTTGAGTAACCAAAAAATCCAGGAAGGCACTCAAAGAGAGACTCTTCTCTCTTTGTCTCCATCTCTCAGTCTGCTCCCCTTGGCAGGCTTGGCCTCCTGTTGGCCTCTGGTCCCTCCGCTCAGATGTGATCCACATAGCTAATGATGCCCACTGAATGTGAGTTTCACTTTCCTGATGGATCCACCAAACGTCCCAGGTCTGTCTTGTTTACCTGATCAGACACTGTAGCAGATGAATGGAGTGCACTGGTGGGCCTGGCTGGGTCTCAGCCCAACTCTGTGTTTGGGGTGGAAGTGGGGGTGAGCTCCACAGGACCAGCCCCCCAACCCTAAGACCAGAGAACTGAGGGGGTGTTTCCCAAAGGGAATGGAGTCTGGGTGGACAAAAACCACCCATGTCTACTCTAGGACCATGAAGAGCATGGTTTCTCCTGTCTCTTTCATCCCTGATCTCTCTCTCCTCTTGATGAGAACTTTTTGGAGGACACAGCACAAGAGGAATAATTCCTGTGTAAGTGGACCTGACTATGGGTCACAGGTCCCCGGCACAGCCCTGATTTTCAGTCATCTGTCCCTTTGCCACATTTGGATCAGACCATGTGTCCTGGTCAGAAAACATGGCCAGTATCCCTCACAGCTCTACCGACACCTTAGCCTCTCCCTTAATCATCTCTGCAACCACCTGACAGTCTTAGCCACACCGCAACAAGCTAACAGGAGTGTTCCTCTTCCTGCCCCTTCCCTCCCTGGGGGCTGCCATTTCTCTCACACCGGATCCTAGTCCTCCTTTCATGATCTCCTTCCACAACCGCTTCCCTGGTGGCTCAGGGGTAAAGAATCTGCCTGCCAATGCAGGAGCCAAGAGTGTGATCCCCGGGGCTGGGAAGATCCTCTGGAGGAGGAAACGGCAATCCACTCCAGTACTCTTGCCTGGGAAATCCCACGGACAGAGGAGCACGGTGGGCTACAGCTCATGGGGTCGCAAAAGAGTCAGACATGACTTAGCAACTAAACAACAAAGTAATGCCAAGTTTCTGTAGGGATCCCAGGTATACAGATAATTATAAAGAGTAAAAGAAGCCATAATGCCAATTCCACAACCACTGGGGCCCATGCCAGGCTCTTTCCTCCCAGAATTTGCTCAACACACACAGCTGGAACCACCCTGGCTCTCACCGTAGACCTGGTGATGAGTGACCAAGGAATGTACCTCGGTCAAGAAATGCAGAAGGCATTCATCCCAGAGTGCTTCTGTCCTCTGGAGCAGGGAATGAGCCACCTCAGGGTCCTCACTTCCTGTCGGCAGGTCCTGAACTTGCACGAAGAAATAGTGTAGTTGCTGAGTTTTTCCGGAAGTAAGGAGGTGGGAGTAGGGTGGGGGCAGGGAGAAGGTGGGTACCAGGCCCTTTGGGCACAAGTCAGGCAAACATCCAACTTATATTCAGAGTTATATTCAACTTATATTGCTGAGTTGCTACAGTTTTCTTTTTAAATAACTAGTGCTGACTGTCTACTTACTTGAAAATTTAATTAACCATCTCTGCCTAAGAAACAGGGCACTTCTCTCTAGAGGACAAGGGAGGTGACTTTTGGTCTTTCTGAAATGGCGAGGGAATCCAGTGTCTTGAAGGCAAGGACAGGAGACACATGAAGACTGTATGGAGAGCGCCAAGGAGGATGGAGACTGGGAGCTGGGTAAGGAGGCTGACCTCACCTCCTTCACTGCCCAGACCACTTAGCTTCGCTCTGTTCCCCAAGAGCAAAGCTCCTAGGTCTTAACCTGGTTCACCTACCAGTTCACAAACATGAAAACAGGCCTGGCAGATTGTCACCTCTCTGGGGAAAAAAGCAAACTGCACAATACAAAGCTTTTACAATCACAAATTAAACCTCCAGTGAGATCCTATTAAATGCAGATTTACTCCTGTGTATTGTGTTCTCCACTGCAAATGTTTCAGCCAAAATATTTGCCTTGATGGCCTGACCCACTAACCACACTACCCTGTGGACTCCACTTGTTGGTTAGACTTTGGAGCTAGGTTGCCTGGGTTCAAGTTCCAGCTCTCCCATCTGCTAGTTGTGTAACTTTGGGCAAATAACCGAACTTCTCTGTGCCTCAGTTTTCTCATCTATAAAATGGGGACACCAGGAACATTCACCTTTTAGGGTAATTGTGAGGATTAAATGCATTAATCCATCTAAAGCATTTAGAATAGTGCATGGCATATAGTGTGTGCCAAGGAAGTATTAGCTCATAATAAATCACTCACATAATTTGTCTGCAGTATGGTTAAATTCTGTTTTGTAATATGAGTGAGGGTTTCCTAATTAACCCATGGGAAAATATTTACAAAGGTTTTCATAGATTAATTCAGTCCCTGATCCACTGCAGATGGTGATTGCAGCCATGAAATTAAAAGACGCTTATTCCTTGGAAGGAAAGTTATGACCAACCTAGACAGCATATTAAAAAGCAGAGACATTACTTTGTCAACAAAGGTCTGTCTAATCAAGGCTATGGTTTTTCCAGTAGTCATGTATGGATGTGAGAGTTGGACTATAAAAAAAGCTGAGCGCAGAAGAA
This sequence comes from Oreotragus oreotragus, assembly GCA_006410675.1. Classification (NCBI taxonomy): domain Eukaryota; kingdom Metazoa; phylum Chordata; class Mammalia; order Artiodactyla; family Bovidae; genus Oreotragus; species Oreotragus oreotragus. The sequence continues at coordinate 468,239 of SJYX01000424.1, read as the reverse complement.
TTGATGCTTTTGAACTGTGGTGTTGGAGAAGACTCTTGAGAGTCCCTTGGACTGCAAAGAGATCCAACCAGTCCATCTTAAAGGAGATCAGTCCTGGATGTTCACTGGAAGGACTGATACTAAAGCTGAAGCTCCAGTACTTTGGCCACCTGATGTGAAGAATTGACTCTTTGGAAAAGACCTTGATGCTGGGAAAGATTGAGGGCAGGAGAAGGGGACGACAGAGGATGAGATGGCTGGATGGCATCACTGACTCAATGGACATGAATTTGGGTAAACTCTGGGAGTCGGTGATGGACAGGGAGGCCTGGCGTGCTGCAGTTCATGGGGTCTCAAAGTCGGACACGACTGAGCGACTGAACTGAACTGAAACTGAAACTGATCCACTATTGTAAATCAGGTCTTAAGTGTCTCTATTGAGAATTCTCTAATCACAAGAGTGTTTGGGACATCTTGGGGAGAAACAGGTTTGCTGTAATTTCCACTTAATGATATGTCTCATAGGTCTTTTGGAGCTGGAGACGGGGATTTGAGTCATTTGTCTGAAGTGGAGTCAACACAAGCATCTTCATTAACTGGGGTTTTTTGTTGTCTTTCTCTTCTGAAGTGACCACAGTGATGTCCTCGATGTTGTACCTTCTGGTGTGTTCTTATTTTCCTCAAAAGACTGCGTTACTCACTAGTAACAAGTTCAGTTTAAATAACAAGTACAAGAATAACAAGTAAAACCCACATGTAGAAAAATGTTCAGCTCATTCTCTCTTCCCCAGGAGCAGAAAGGCGGGTCAGAAGGGCTAAGCTCAGCCCCCCGCTCACTCTTGAGCTAGGAAGGACACATGGCTTTGCTCTCCCTCAAAAGGACCCCCCTCCCCAGAAGGTTTTCATGATAAACCAATGAACTCATGGGCATTCAAGGCTTTGAAAAGTTATTTTGGTCACAGTCTAATGAACAATCCTAATGATAACTTGTTTCTCTGATACCAGTCCAAGTTTGGTCTTTAGCAAAGTGGGCAGTGTATATACTGAAGATGACACAGACCTGGTAGCTTCTCCCCTTCAAAGTTTCTACACGAGCAAGAAAAAGACACATCATGAGAGAATCAAATCCCATTGATCCAACACTGCCAATTGGTATTTTATTATAAGTTAGACTTTATCAGTGATTGGATAAATTTTTCATTTTAAGTAAAATGTTGGCTAATGGGGCACTGAATAACCAATAGGGAAAAGATATGAGATAAAAGGAAATTAGAAAACAAGATGAAGCGATTCGTTGCTCACTTATCTTTTTGTTTCTTTTCCAAAATTTTTTGTTGAGAGAAAATTCAGAGTACATAAAATTCACCATTTAAACCCTTTTAAACTGTACAATTCAGTGGGTTTTTTTTTTTTTTAGTATATTCACAATATTGTGCAACCTTTATCTAATTCTAGAACATTTCCATTACCCCCAAACATTTCCATATCTCCCAATTCCCTCTTTCCCCCCATCCCCTGGCATCCAGCAATCTGTTCTCTATCTCCTATGGTTGTCTGTTCTGGACACTTCATATAAATGGAATCACATAATATATGGTCTTTCCTTTCACTATTTCTTGAACATCCATTTTGGGCCAGGACTGCACGAGTGTTTGCCCTCAAGAGAGGTTTGCCCTCCCTAGCCAGGGAGAAAGATCTGTAACAGCAGAATTTTCCTGCCTGGGGGTTAGGGATGGGGGGGTTGATGGTGTCCTGGCACAGGAGGTGATATGCCTGCTGCTATATTAACAAAGGAAATGGAGTTCCCAGTAAAGAAGAAGGAATGGCATTGCAGGAATAGGGAACAGCGTAGAGATGGTACGTGTGTGTTGAGGAAGGCTGAGAAGTCCTTCATCTGCAGTTCTTGCATCAGGTGCACAGGGAGGGCAGGCCATGCCAGGGAGGAAGGGGACAAGGTAGTGGGCAGGTTAGGTCAGAAAGAGCAGAGATGAGAGAGCTGCCCTGAAGAGAACAGGACTGCTCTGGGGACCACTAGAGCTGCACAAGTCAGGGAGAGGCCGAGTGTATGTTTTAGGAAGGAAGCTGCTGTGGAGCGTGGACTGCAGAGGGAAGACTCTCAAGTGGAGAATGTGGAGGATGGCAACAGTCCAGGGGAAGGAAGGCTTGGCAGTGGCAGGGGACTCAAGAAGCAAGGTCCATTTGAGAGCAATTTCTAAAGTGGGATGGATAGGAGTTTGCTTAGATGTGGCAAGTGAGAGAGAGGAAGTCACAGCTCCAGACCAGCCTCCCCCCGATCCATAATGAGACCCTGGGAGAATCAGAGGCAGGCTGAGAGTCCAGCACCCCTGTGTGCAACGTGACAATGGCTTCCCTTTCTGGGAGGCATTCTCCTAGGGCTTCCAAAGCTTTGAGGGGGGTGAGCCTCTGCTGGCCCTGCCCACCCCACAGCACCCTTCCTCAGTTCCTCCCAGCTGCCCAGAGGCCTTTGCACAGGCTGTTCCCTCTGTGTGGCCACTCTCTGGCACTCACACGGCCTCCTTTTGGTCAATGCCTGTACATCCCTGCCCTGTTCGGTCAAAATCTCCCTGTATGCATTTTTTACAGAACCAGGCCATTTCCCTCACAGTGTTGTTACATTGTTAATTTCTCATATACATGTTTGATTTGTGATTCCCCCTTGGCTTGAAGCTGCAGTGAAGGCCAGAAAACATCCATTTTGGCTCTTGTAGCTGGCACTTACCAGCATACCTGACATGTGGTTGATGCCCTATAATACTTGTTGCAAAATGAAAAAGAAATAAGCAAATGAGCCTGGGATCTTTTCCATGAATCTGAGACCTGTTGAGATGCAGTTCTCTTCAGGGAAGTGGGAAGAGAGGAGAGTCACTGAAATCTTAGCATTTTCACGAGGGTCCTCCTCATCGCCCCCGGCCTGGACTTTTCTCCTCATATCTGCTTTTGAGGAAGGCGGCGGGCAGCCATACCTCTCAGAGTGAATCCAGCCACTGGCTTCTTACCTCAGTATCTTATGCTTTTTGTGTGTAACATATTGAGGGCTCATGAGAACACCTCCAAGATTGTAATTAATCTCCAATGTGCTTTTACTCAGCACTTTGCTCCCGGCTCAGCAAAGTGGAGAGAGACTGGAACTTTTATGGCAAACTTTTCTAGAGCTGGTCCCACTTGTCTCCGTTTTCAATCTCCCTCACCTCTCTGCTTGACAGTTCTCAGCTGTTCTATGAAAGAATGTGAGTTATTGAAGCGGGCTTCAGGCTGACCTCCTCGAGGGCCCTGGAGATATCTCCTTGGGAGACCTGGAGATGATACAGATACATTTCATGACTGCTCCTGGGAAAGATTGGGTTCCTAGGCTCCAGGGAACTTTCCTAACAACAAAGCAGGAGAATCTAGGATAGAAATAGAATGTCCTCCAACTCTGAAGAGGTTTCTCTTAAGAATCACTCAAAGGAAAGGTGACATCACCTCTTTGTCTGTGGGCTGAGCATCCAGGATACCTGGACATAATCATGATTCTAGATCAAGGAAGGGTATGTTTGTTGGTGGGTTTGGCTCAAATAATTACTCATAGGCTGTGGTCAATTAGCTAAGGTCACCTAGCCAGTGAGTGGCAGACCTGGACCTGGAGCAGTCTTTGTATTTCTTTTACCTTTCCTCATGACACTGGAATTACAGCCAAATATATTTCCAGACAGGCTTCCCAGGTGGCACAAGTGGTAAAGAACCTGACTGTCAAGGCAGGAGACATAAGAGACACAGGTTCGATCCCTGGGTCAGAGAGATTTCCTGGAGGAGGACACGCCAACCTACTCCTGTATTCTTGCCTGGAGAGTTCCAAGGACAGAGGAGCCTGGCAGGCTACAGTCCATAGGGTCGCCCAGAGTTGGACAAGACTGAAGCGACTTAGCACACATGCATGCATATTTCCAGACTCTGACCCTCTAAGGCCCACTTCAGTTGATCCAGTGGCCCGAGCCCAACTTCCACAAACTCGAGGGTCCAGGAAGCTCACCTAGGAAGTCTGTGACCCATGCAAGTTCCCAGGCCCAATCCCTAGATATTGGGATTCTGCAGGTCTGGGCTGAGCCCTGTGAAGTGAAGTAAAAGTTGCTCAGTCAGGTCCAACTCTTTGCAACCCCATGGACATATAGTCCATGGAATTCTCCAGGGCAGAATACTGGAGTGGGTAGTCTTTCCCTTCTCCAGGGGATCTTCCCAGCCCAGGAATCGAACCCAGGTCTCCTACATTGCAGGTGGATTCTTTACCAGCTGAGCCACAAGGGAAGCAAAGTCCTGAGTACTGCATATTCAGTAAGAGCTCCAGGGAATTTGGGTGCAAGAGGCTCCAGGACTAAATAGATGTAGAATACACTCTACTTCAAGTCCAGTGGGCTTTTGGGTGGATAGATTACAAATGCACTGCAGGATATAAGTACATCTGACTGTCTGTCTGGGCCTTAGCTTTCTCATCTATGATTCCAACTCCCACAGTGGCACTCTACCCTCCTTCCTACCCCATCCTAAAATCACCTGTCACGAGTCAGAATCCTTAATAGCACAGTGCCTGGCCCAGAGTAGAGGTTTGGAAAATATTTACTGTATAGGTGGATGGAAGGAAGGAAAGAGTGGAAGGAGAAGGGGGGAAGGGAGGAATTAAGGCAGGCTGATCACACTTGCATATTCATCTATAGAGAAGAACTTCTATCCATAAGGAATACTGTTGCGTCTAGAAGTCCTACTAACTTATGTAATACTGGAAAGGGTCCCCAAGATTCTTCCCATCCCATCTCTGTACCTACCTCCATCAATCCTACCCCTCCAGATACCATCCCATGTCCATGCCCTCCTCCAGCCTCTCTACCCACCAAGATTCATCACTGGACTATTAGCAAGGGAAACAGCACATGGCCCTCTCAATTGTTTAAGGTGAGCATGATGCTCTGTGCTGTGATCCATCTTCAGCACAAGGGTTTTAACCGATGCCTAATGAACAAACCTCATCTTTGTACATGTTTCACAGCAATTCACAGTTAACAATCTGAAGATGATTTGGCTATATGAACAACTTCTTCCCCCAAATGCCCATTCTCCAATGCAGCCTTCCATTCCTCTCTCTTCTTGGGCTCAATCCTCTAAGAGTTTCCCAGTTAAAACAAATTATCTAATCTCTAAAGATCAGTTCAGTATTCTTAGACCTCTGACTCATTCAAACAATGAAATATTTGCTATGGTAACTCCAAAGCATCTTCTTCCTTGTGCTCTCCTCTGCTTTGTTTTTGCTTTTGAGTCTGGTAAAGTAGCATTTTTGAATTGGAAAAGTTGCTGATATTGCAGCTCCCCCAACTAAAAGAATGTGTATAATAAGAATAAAGTGGAAATACACACACGTGTTTGGGCTTCCCTGGTGGCTCAGTTCTAAAGAACCCTTCTGCTAATGCAGGAGATGTGGGTTTGATCCCTGGGTTGGGAAGATACCCTGGAGAAGAAAACTGCAACCCAGTCCAGTATTTTTGCCTGGAAAATCCCACGGACAGCGCATCTGGCGGGACTGCGGTCCATGGGGCAACAATAGAGTAGGACAGAGCTTAGCAACTGAACAACAAACACACACGCACATGTCCTCAGAGGAAAGTCAGCCGCCATGAGGCCACAGGAGGGTGCAAGACATCTGAAAGAAGGGAAGTGGGGGATGCGAGGGAGAATTGGGAGCAGAAGGAGTCAGGCCTGTTGATTGTCTCACGGCATTTGAAGGTCTAAATTCTCATCTCGGACTGATTTCAGGCAGGAACTTTTGAATACTCAGAATATTTGATTAGTGAAGTGGGTCAAATACATAAAGGTTAATTCTCTCCCATATGAGAAGATTAGAGATAGGCATTTCTCTGTTATGCAAGCTCATTTCATCATCTTGCTCCTCAACAATGAGGCTTCCTTCACTAAGGTCATCTCATGATTCGAGACGGTAGCTGGAGTCCCAACCATCACATCCCCACTCTAGGATGCATGACTGAGGAAGGAGGAATAGTTAAAGGATAAAAGGGCATTCAGTCCTATGGAATTATCTCCCTTTACGCAGCCTTCCTGAAAGTGCCATATAATATTTTGCTAGCACTTAAAAGCACAGTCTCACCTAACTACAAAGGAGGCTTGAAAATGTAGTCTTTTAATTGGGCACATTGACACCACAAATAAAATGGATGTTCTGTTGTTGAAAAAGAGGTAGAGAATGGATTTGAGTGGGAACTAGCAGTCTCACCGAGAAGTCAAACCCAAACATCTATTGAAATTTTGCGTGCGTGCTAAGCCACTTCAGTTGTGACCAACTCTTTGCAACCCTATGGACTGTAGCCTGCCAGGTTCCTCTGTCCGTGGGAATTCTCCAGGCAAGAATACTGGAGTGAGTTACCATGCCCTCTTCCAGGGGATATTCCCAACTCAGGGATGAAATTCATGTCTCTTACATCTCTTGCATTTGGCAAGCAGGTTCTTTACCATTAACGCCACCTGGGAAGCCCATTTTAATAGCGGACTAAAGGAGCCTGGCAGGCCATGGTCCATAGGGGTCACAGAGAGTCGGACACAACTGAAGCGACTAAGCATGCACGCAAAGGACAAAACAAAAAGATAGAGGAGAGCAATGAGGGGGAAACCTTAAAAATCCAGGAATACTTGCCATTGTGAAACTTAGTTAAATTTTCATTTGGAAGGACAGTATGCCAACAGATGACACTCTCTCTCTCTTTCTCTAGTAAGTGCCCCACAGATATGTTTGGATTGAAATACTTGAAATATTTTTTGAATGACCTATAGTGTTAAAGAGTAAATTTAAAGTGGTATGCAACATATCCCATAATTTTAATAAAATTAAGTATGTATGTGCAGATAGATAGATAGACTAATAGAGCCAGCCAACCAAGCAGGAGAGTTATTAAAACAACTGATAATAGTAATTCTCTCTGGATAATGGAATGGAATTTGGAGTAATTTTTGTTTTTTTCTTTATTGAATCTTCCAAGTCTTCCAATCATTCTATTTATACATTACTTTTATAGCCTTTTAAAAGCTTTATCAAAATCTATTTGGGACAAAAATCGGTGCATGTATGGCCTTAGCTACAGAACAAAAAAAAAAAATCAGATTTTAAAATAAGAAAGAATTAAGATAGACACTTAAAAATCACTTCTTAATAAAAAGTCATTTGGCATTGAAAGAGTGGGCTCATGGAGACATTTAGACAAGAAACCCACAGTTTTCTGGACAAAATAATTAGGCAAGGAGTGGTCTCCAGTGGCCTCATGGCAGCTCCTCACTCTAGGATGCTAGGCTTCATTTCTAAGCTCCTGCTAAACAGACAGGCATCAGTGACTTCATTTATCCTCAAGCATCATGTTGATATAAAGATGACACAGTGCATTCTCTGCAAAGACATTTGTGGAGCCCAGGGAGATTTTAACACTAGAGCCCTTGACTGTGTGCCCAATAGGTTCCACTTGTCCCTCTTTTCCTCTGTAGGCACGGCTAACCCTGTGTGGTCGTGTATATGGGGAAACTAAAAATTTGCCATTAAATTGGCTTCATTAAGCCTGCATCGATTTATATTAGATATCTGATTCTCACTCTGGAAGGAGAGCATAGATCTTTGAGTTTCACAGGGTCAGTTATTGCATACAGTACTCATACTGAGAGGCTGAGAGGCTGGAGAATGAAGTCATGGAATGTAAAACACGGAGGCTATTCCCTCTCTTCTCACCCACATCTACTCTCTGCTCACCACAGTTCCTTGAACAAAATATGCTCTTTCCTGCTTGCACACTTGTACCCAGGTCAATTTTCCTGGCTGGGATGTACCTTTTATTTCCATACATCTGAACCCTATCCATTCTCAGGACTAGCCCACATAGAGCCTGCTACCCAAAACTAATTAAAGAAAAATGAGAGGAGAGGGCTTCTGCATTTGTACAAATGAGAAGGCTGCTCAAGTGGCCCTTCATAGGAGATAGAGATGATCAGCTTCTCCAGATTTTATGCTATATTTTCATATTATATATAATATTATATATATTTTGTAACACAGCTAACTACCAAATGAGTAATGTAGACAAATATTAGAGGAGTTCTGAGATCAGGAAGATCAAAGAGGTTTGGAGGTACCCAGAACATATTTAATTTGCTATTTGGAATGCTGAATTTTTCATCAAAATATTACCAATACAGATTAATTTTAAGATAAAGTATCTTGTGACAAAAACTCCTTTATTCAAGTTCAACTTTATAATAAAATTTCCCTTTAGCACAGCCATATTGCTTTCAAAATTTCCCATTTTTATTTTTCCCCCATTTTTAATTTTAAAGAAATTATCTTTCCTGGGATAAGTTCTTTTCTATTTCCATTTTTTCAGTAAAGATTTCCTTGATTAGTTGCATTTCTATTTGTTTTTTAACAGCTTTATTGAGATATAATTCACATTACATACAATTCATACATTTAAAATGTACAATTTGAAGATTTTTAGTATATTCACTGATCTGTGGAATCATCACCACAATCAATTTTAGAATTTTTTTTTATCATTCTCAAAGGAAATCTCATACACATTAGCAGTCATTCTCATTCCTCTTCAATTCCCCAGACCTAAGCAACCACTAAGTAATCATGTCTTTATGGATTTTCCTATTCTGGACATCTCATACAAATAAAATCATACACTATGTCATCTTTTGTGACTGGCCTCTTTCACTTAGAATAATGCTTTTAAGATTCATTCATGTTGTAGCATGAATCAGTACTTTATTCCTTTTTATTACTGAATATTTCTTTGTATAAATATATCACATTGTACAGCTTCCCTCGTGGCTCAGATGGTAAAGAATCCACCTGCAATGTGGGAGACCTAGGTTCGATCCCTGGGTTGGGAAGATCCCCTAGAGAGGCAAATGGATACCCACTCCATTATTCTGGCCTGGAGAATCCTATGGACAGAAGAGCCTGGAGGACTACAATCCATGGGGTCACAAAGAGTTGGATACAACTGAGCCACAAGCACACCCACACCACATTGTACTGATCAGTTTGTCAGTTGATGGACATACGGGTTGTTTCCACTTCTGTGAANAATACAGATTAATTTTAAGATAAAGTATCTTGTGACAAAAACTCCTTTATTCAAGTTCAACTTTATAATAAAATTTCCCTTTAGCACAGCCATATTGCTTTCAAAATTTCCCATTTTTATTTTTCCCCCATTTTTAATTTTAAAGAAATTATCTTTCCTGGGATAAGTTCTTTTCTATTTCCATTTTTTCAGTAAAGATTTCCTTGATTAGTTGCATTTCTATTTGTTTTTTAACAGCTTTATTGAGATATAATTCACATTACATACAATTCATACATTTAAAATGTACAATTTGAAGATTTTTAGTATATTCACTGATCTGTGGAATCATCACCACAATCAATTTTAGAATTTTTTTTTTATCATTCTCAAAGGAAATCTCATACACATTAGCAGTCATTCTCATTCCTCTTCAATTCCCCAGACCTAAGCAACCACTAAGTAATCATGTCTTTATGGATTTTCCTATTCTGGACATCTCATACAAATAAAATCATACACTATGTCATCTTTTGTGACTGGCCTCTTTCACTTAGAATAATGCTTTTAAGATTCATTCATGTTGTAGCATGAATCAGTACTTTATTCCTTTTTATTACTGAATATTTCTTTGTATAAATATATCACATTGTACAGCTTCCCTCGTGGCTCAGATGGTAAAGAATCCACCTGCAATGTGGGAGACCTAGGTTCGATCCCTGGGTTGGGAAGATCCCCTAGAGAGGCAAATGGATACCCACTCCATTATTCTGGCCTGGAGAATCCTATGGACAGAAGAGCCTGGAGGACTACAATCCATGGGGTCACAAAGAGTTGGATACAACTGAGCCACAAGCACACCCACACCACATTGTACTGATCAGTTTGTCAGTTGATGGACATACGGGTTGTTTCCACTTCTGTGAACAATGCTACTATGAACATCCACACTCATGTTTTCACATGAATGTATGTTTTCATTTATTTCAGTATATACCTAGGAGTAGAATCATCATTTGATTGCACTTGACCTGACCTAATTTTCTTGATTAACACTCCTTCCATTGTGTTTTCTTTTACAAAGTACAGAAAGACACAGAGAGAGACAGGGCGAGAAGAGAGTGTGTATCTGCTCAAGTGTCTTGTCTAAAGTTCATGAGGACATTCAGAATCAAATGATCTACAGCAATCAATGTGATTGAGTCAAAATATCCTATAAAGAAAAAGTTTTCTGGGAGAACTCTAACCTGAGTTGAGCTGTATACACAAACAGCTGGAGAAGAAGAGAAAGAAGATGGCACTCCAGCAGGGCCACAGCATGAGCAAAGCACTGGTGATTGGGCTGAGTATGAAGTATTTGGGGGATAAGTAGCAAGTAGTAGAAGGTGAGGTTGGAATGATTTGATGGGAATCACATCATCAAGGTCTTTGAAGAGCCGCCAAGGGTTTAAAGACTAAATTTTTATAGTTTTGAAGGAACCTTTGGAGACTATAGTCTAGAGACATGAGTAACAAGATCAGATCAAATGGACATGATCAGGATAATGACAGGCAGGTACAGGCAGGATAGACAGAAGCATGGACATATTTATGATAGCAAGCCCCCATTTTGGAGGCTGTTGCAGCAATTCAAGGTTGAGGTTAAAGCTTTGTGGATAGCCAGCTGGAAGCTGGTAACTTACATTGATTCAGTGGGCAAAGGCATCATTCATCATGGCACTGGTTCCCCAAAGGACCCAAGTCTATGTTCAGGGAAGTGATCATTTCCCTATTATATAAATCGATTAGGTCATTCAGAGCTGAGATTGATGCCAGGGGTTTGCTACTAATCAAGCTAGAATAACAAGCTGGAGGACAAGGCAGGCCCTCTGCCAAATGGGTAAGGAGAAAGTCCAGAGGCACAGAACACTGCAGCAAAGCACTCTGTTCCTTCCCTGGGAGTCTGGGCAGAGAAAACCACCGAGAGATCTGGCAATGCCTTTCAGCTTCATCTAGAGACTATAGGGCCAACTCCTGGAATGACACTTTTAGGCCTTCTGTCAGAGCTAACCAGTCAAGTGGAATCCACCCCTGGAGGCCCATGGCTAGGCTGTCCTCCCTACCTGCAGGAGCTTGTAGAGACAGGGTTATTTTAGGGATGGAGGAACAGGCTAGGGTGATGACACCAGTAGTGATCCCAGGGAAGACAAAGGCTTGGAGAGAATAATTGAAGGTGTATTTTGTCAATAATAACAATAGTCTGCAATGGCAATGACTTGTGTTTACATAAGGCTCCCATTGTGCTTCAGAAAAAGAGAGGGCTCTGTATTCTCAGTGGATGAGATGCTTTCCCCTCACTCAAAGGTTCCCCTGACCCTTTCTGAGAAGACCACTGTAAAACTAACCACATGCCATCCAGGACCAGTAAGGCTGCTTCTGACTCTGTTAGGGGTAGAGCCTCTCCCATTTGTCCCTTCCCTAACACAAAGGAGAGTACAGTTGGCTCCATCTATAAACTGGAGTAGAATTTCTAAGAAGAGCCAAGTCTCTGATGTGTCCTGGTTTGGGAAAAGCAGTATCTCAAGTCCAATGCCTTTCAGCTTCTGGACAGCTCTCTTGTACCCCCGGCCTCCACTCTTTCTGTCAGGGCATGGGTCAGAAGCGTTTCCAGGCTTTGAAATGCTCAGTGAATGGTGGAGGCTTGCTCAAGAACCACTTTGAGCTCCTTGACACTTAGGGGACTGACGATGCCACTACTTTGGATGGAACTTAGCTTAAACATTTTCTATTGTAGAGCTCAGACAGCCTGAGGTTTGGGGTGAGGGGCTGGTTTTGGATTTCCTCACAGTTCACCCATCTAGGGTGTCTAAGCACAGTTCCCATCATTATCTTCATTTTCTGTCATCTGCATCATCTCATCATTATTCAGGGTCCCCCTCTCCTGTGGAAGGGGGACGGACAGAGAAGGGGCTGGCTGCCAGAAGAGGACAGTTTTCTGTCTGTTCCAAGGGCATTCCTCGACACAGAACTTAAGAGATCCAGGCAAAGCCGGCCTGCGTCTGGGCGAAGAAGCTCCAGCGGTAGGGCTGAGCCCCGCACGGTGTTCCCCTGTTGCGGCGGGGCGGAGAGGGGCGAAGATATCCGGCCCCCGACACACACCCTCCCCCTCAGGGCTCAAGAACACAGCCTTCCCACTGCTGGCCTGGGGGAGCTGGTAAGTGAGCTCTCCCTACATCTCCTCTACCCACCCTGCCGCCTCCAGGATCTTAACCAGGGTCCCCCACCACCCTGGGTCCAAGGACCAGAGGGTAGAGGTAACGAATGGAAATCCTGCAGCCGGGTGGGCCCGAACGCTCCCTCCTCCCGAGGCACCTTGGTCCCCTACTCGCGCTCGACTCCTCCCCCGTTTCTATTCCGCAGCGTCCCCGCCCTGTCAGCACTCTGCTTCAGCGACCGCACCTGCCTTAGGGGTCGAAGGGACACACGGGAGGCAGAAAGGGAAAGAGAGGGTCTGGGGAGCGTAGCGCATCAGGGTGACCGGCTGGGCCCGTGCCGCGGGTCCCCGCAGCCCGAGCGCCGCCCGCCCCGCGGCTGCGGCACCGATGCGCTGTCCGCGGTGCTGACGCCGGCCGCCCTCTCGGTCGGCAGGGGGAGGAGACGCCCTCGTTCTCCCGCCGCCCGGAGCCCAGTGACCCCACCCCTGCTCCTAAATAGGATCCTTTCCCCCGAAGGAACTCTCCGAGACCGGGCGCTGTGGATGGATCCAGGAAGAAGAAGCGAGCGAAAGGGAACTTAAACTTCGGACCGGAGCCCGAGAACCCGGTGTTGGGGAACTAGCGTCTTTCGGCCTCCAGCACCTGAGACCGCAGGGCAACGTCAAGTTGAGCAAAGTTTGGCTGCCGCTTGGACATAGGGAGGGATTCCGGGGCCAAAGCGCAGGGAAGGACTGGACGGTGTTCTCCGGCGAGGTGGTAGCTGCACCGCAGCCCGGACACCTGCTTCGGTGCCCCGCATTGGTGTCACCAGAACGACCGGGAAGGCGTCGCAGGAGCCCAGCTCCCCACCCCTTCTCTCCCGTCCTTACTCCCCACCCCCCAACACCCCGCCCCGGCCGCCGGTGACTCCGCCTCTCCGTGGCAGGCGGCTCTTCGGCTGGAGCTGGAAAGGGAGCGCTTCCCCGGACTCTGCTCGGTTCCAAGGCTCCGAAGCCGACGCCGCCAGCTCAAGCCCGGGGGCGGGAGCTGGACTGCCCACGGAGCCTGCGTCCGGGAGCCGCTTGGCCGGGAACGCCTCATGGGACGCCCCCGGGGTCTCTCTCCGTGCCCTGCTGCCCTGTCCCACTCCTAGGCGCCCGGGCTCTACAGCCCGCCCCGCCCGCAGCCTGCGGCCTGTCTGGAGGGGAGTATGAGGCCCGGGGCCCCGCGGACTCCGGCCACAAGGCGGCAGGGGCCTACCTTGAGACCCCCGCGCCCGAGGGCGGTGGGTGAGGAGCCGCGGGAGCCGGCCAGGCGTCGGGGCGCGGAGAGGAGCGCCCCAGCTCTGGCGCCCGAAGGGCCGCGGGACCCGTGTGCGGCCTGAGCGCCGAGGAGGAGGCGAAGGCGCCCTGCCGTCCGGGCTGCTCCGCGGCGGCCCCAGTCCCCTGGTCACCATCCTCACGTTTCTGCTCCCGCGGGGGGGATGTCGCGGCCCGGGCCCCGCGCGCCGCCCCTGCCCCGGGGCTGAGCTCCGGACCATGTCCTCCCGCAGCCCCCGGCCCCCGCCCCGCCGCTGCCGCCGCCGCCTGCCGCGCCCCTCCTGCTGTTGCTGCTGCTGCCGCCGCTCACACCTCAACGAGGACACGGGCCGCTTCGTGCTGCTGGCGGCGCTCATCGGCCTCTACCTGGTGGCGGGCGCCACCGTCTTCTCGGCACTCGAGAGTCCGGGCGAGGCGGAGGCACGGGCGCGCTGGGGCGCCACGCTGCGCAACTTCAGCGCGGCGCACGGCGTGGCCGAGCCGGAGCTGCGCGCCTTCCTCCGGCACTACGAGGCCGCGCTGGCAGCCGGCGTCCGAGCCGATGCGCTGCGCCCGCGCTGGGACTTCCCCGGCGCCTTCTACTTCGTGGGCACAGTGGTGTCGACCATAGGTGAGCTACGCGCCCGGCGCGCGACTTTCCTCTCCGCGTCTTTCACCTGCCGCCCTTTCCACTGCTCCGGGGCTCGAGCCGCGTCCCCGGCTCCCTCTTCCCTTCTAACGCCCGAGTGCCTCCTTTCAGCGCGCCCTCTCCTCCCCGCCAGTCCCTCTCTTCCTGCCTCGTCTTCTTCTTTACTGGTTTCGGCGCGGGAGGTGGCCTGAAAGGCCCATCACTGGCGCTCACCCAGCGGTGACTGACTGCCCGGCAGAGAGGCCAAACGGGGAGAACACTCACCTGGGCAGAGGGCAGACCGGGGGCCGCCTGCACTCAGCACTTGCCCGCTCCGTGACCTCCTGTGCCGCAGTGTTCGCTTCTGAAAAGGACAGGGGAGAGTGTGCGTGAGGGGCCTGGGGCTTCTTTCTTACTTCTCACGGCTCCCGGTCCTCGGTTTCCTCGTCCAGGTAATCTGGAAAGCCCTTTCTCCACTCAGCGTTTTTATCTCTTTTCCCTCTCTTCTTTCTTTTCCCACGCGTTTTCCCTGAGTCCTCTAGACCCTTTACCTTGGAAAAGGTGACCATTTTTCAGACTAATCCCCAGGTCTCCTTCCACCTTTTCCCTACAGTCTGTACCATCCCTTCCCAGAGCAGAAAGCCCATTAGACTTGGAGAACAGGACTTCAGCTGCTCTGATTCTGGTTTTCTGCCCTTACTACCCACCCCGCAATTTCCCTCCAATTTCTTGACCTCTTTTCTTTGTAACCTTGCTATCTCTTCCAATAAATATTGGCACCAAGGGGCAGCTTGTATGCAGGGGTTAGTTTCTCTATACTTTCCATCATTCCGTCCTCTTATTTTCGGTAAAAACAACTCATGGTTTTGTAACAGTGCAAGAAATGCTGTGTAAATGTTCCTTGAAGCCCCTCCCCCCACTTCTTTCACCCTTCTCTGAGCTTCTTCTATAGAGATTCAGGAGCCACCCCTGCTCCCCACTCCACCCTGTCTCTGTCTCTCTTCTCTTACCCACTTTCTCCATCCCCCCATTTCCCTGAGTGTCACGTGAAACTGATCTCCTCCCATTACTGTATAGAGTGCAGAATAAATACAAGATTGTCACTTTGGCATGACTCTGTGTCTCATCCACTCCTCCTTCGAGTCCCAGGGTGAAAAAAAGCATTTGGGTGCTCTTGCTTCCAGTCACCCCAAAGCACTATCTGCTGGTGGTAGGTTTGGCGGAGGGGACTGGATTCACAGGACTGAAAGGTGAAGGATTTCGTAGGCAGCCTTCTCTGGGTGAATTCTGGCCTGGAAAGTGGTACACCAGCTTAGAGATGGGGTATGGACTAACTGCCCAATATAAGCCATTGCAGATGGCTGCTGGAAGACAGAAAGACTGCATCCATGTGCAGAACATGAGCAGATAGAGATGGCTCTCTGAGCGTATATGTAGAGTCTACGAAAGGACTTCTTTTCAATGAATTTTCATGTGTCATGTTTGATCTGATGACTTAAAATAGAAAAGGCAAATATGGCCCAAGTCCAAAGCACAAACAAACTGGATTAAAATACCCTGTAAAAGCTATATCATGTTGTTATGGTGATTGAAGATATAAAATGACCCCCTTTTAAAAAAATCCCCTTTTAAGAACTGCATCAAGTTGCTATAGCAACTAGTTTTTTTTAAGTGCTTTAAAAGTGCTAAAGATGCTTAGTCCTGATGACATCATGTGTTCATAGCTCATTATTGATTTATGCTCTTCCTCTTTTAAACACACCCATTTGCTTTCACCTAGAGGCACACCTGTGCACATAGTGGACAGTCACAGCATTTCTGTCCCGGCAGTGTGCTCTGACTTTGGCTTCCTAATGGGACCCACTGGTTAAGGGAAAAGGTGACAGCAGTGTCCCCTTCGCCTACAGGCCACGAGTCCGTCTTGATGGGGCCTCATTCCAGGGACCTGTGGTCTCTGTGCCTTTCTGATGAGCTCCCTTCTTTATTCTTCAGTCACTGGCTTTATTCACTGCCCAGCCATGGCTTCTTCAGCTTCTTTTTAGCCCTATGCATGAAATTAAGTCAACATGTTGGCAAATTGTTCCAAGCCGGAGCCTTTAATCTACTGGCAGGATTGGCTGTTTTTTAGTCAAGCAGAAAGAAACTATGTTCTCCTTCTTGATTTGTATTTGGGAATGTAGGCAAGCCTTGTAGGAGGACTATGCTGAAGCTTGTGGCTCTGTTACAAATGACCCAGCACATTGTTTCCAAATTCTGCTGCAGGGAGGCATTCATCTCGGATAAGAGCTGCATTTAGGGACTAGAATCAGCTGGTGAACAGCTCAGCATTCAACTAGCCCTTTTGCAGAGGTGCCAAGAGGGCCACGTAGACAGCCGGGTCTCTGCCAGTGATCCACCTGCTGTCATGGTCTCAGGCAGTTAAATAAGTTCTGCTGAATCCTGAAGTAGCATGATTTTTATTTCAGTCTTCTTTTGCAAAAATGTACTTGGATGAAATTTAAGTAAAGACCTACATACGTCAGTTTCACTTCTGTTTATATAGTTCCTTTCCCTTAAATGCCCTGAGTCTTTAGAGAGCATGATTATCATTACTGGTGCTCTTATGGATTCAGCAGCTCAGGGAGCCAAAGCTGAGTCCAAAATGGGCTGTCAGGATTCGATATCTACCATCTCACCCAGTGAAGAGGAAAATTAGCATGCACTAAGTTTTATTTGAATATCACAATGTGTATGGTCCATGCAGCAATATGGATGTTTTCTTGTATTGTGTAGACCAGCCAACAGATTTGTCTAGACCTTAGTGTAGAAAACTGTGCCGTCATTTATCCCATAAATATGATATATTATGATATAATGTGTACATCAGGCCCTGAGTGCTATATTTTGAAAGGTTAAAGCTTATTCTACAAGGGTTGAAGCATATTCCAACAAGGGCAGCTGAATTGCAATGTTCATGGGCGCCACATCTTGGCTAGCCTCACTAATGATGACTGGAACAAGGAGGGGTCCTTTGGTCCAGTCCCATGTGGCTCAGAGTGTTAAGGGATCTGTCTCAGGTCACAGTTAATTATGTGTTCAGCTGGGTCCAGAATCCAAGTTATGCTGTGTTTATTTTACCAGTTTCATTCATACAATTGGTGGGTACATTCTTGTTTGAGGCTGAAGTATTTAATAATGTGTGTGTGTGTCTGACACCACAGCAAGGCTGACCATACGGACTGGTCCGTTGGTCAGGCCAACAATTAAGTCCAGAGAGAACCTGAAAGATCAGACACATCTTAGAGCTCAGACAGGCTAGAAAGAAGCATCTGGCAAGTCTTAGACAGCTGGGAAGACAAGAGCCAGTACCAAGAAGGTCAGAGAGAGAAATGCTAGCAAGTAGGAGACATTTGGGTAAATTCTGTTCCAAGAACAGTAGCCACTTGCTCTCTGCCTTCTTTTGCACCAGTTTGTGTGTGTGTGTGTGTGTGTGTGTGTGTGTGTGTGTGTAGAGGNAGAAGGTCAGAGAGAGAAATGCTAGCAAGTAGGAGACATTTGGGTAAATTCTGTTCCAAGAACAGTAGCCACTTGCTCTCTGCCTTCTTTTGCACCAGTTTGTGTGTGTGTGTGTGTGTGTGTGTGTGTGTGTGTGTGTAGAGGAGGGAAAGAAGTGTCAGGAATGGGCCTTCAGCTAGAGGGAGAGATCGAAGAAAAATTCAGGTGTGGCTGTGTATACTCAGGTTAGATGAAACGTCTTGATGAGGTGCAATATTTGTCCTGACATTTGGCTTGAACAAGGCCCATATCTGGAGCTAGGTAGTTTGCAATTGTGAAACACATGTGTGTCTACGCAACATAGACCCAGTGGGAAGATTTGCCAGTGATTGTTCAGTGGTGGTTGAGGCTGAATAGAAATTCAGTCGGAATAGCTCAAGTAAAATGAAAATCCACTTTGTGGTCTAAATTATTCATATTGATTGCTTACACTGAACTGAAATCCTGGGCAATTATTTCTCCCATTTATGCTCTGTGACATATTCCCAAGGAGATGAAATCAAGTTTGTTTTAATGTAAATGCATCCAGTTATTCATTCCTCCATCTAACAAAATCCTAAGCAAGCAGAACTCACAACCATGCATGTATCGCCTTTGGCATGCTGTTATCTGCATCTCCCGTGATAACTTGAAGTCCTGAAGATAAAGACAGTAACTGATGTTCTTTAATACTACACAGTATTCTTGGAGGCAGTCCCTAGGTGAATGATATTCAAATATACAGAGTATTAATCTGTCATTTCACATCCTAAAGGATGTTTTATTGGTTTACTTTGAAAAGATTAAAAGGAAACTCTCCACTGGGGTTTTAATTATGCAACTGCTGTCAGATTTACACATAGGGAAGAACATATTTAAAAGTCTCTCTCAAATGGCAGCTCGATATAAAGAGAAATATTTTTGCTTCCTTTTATTAGGTTTTCTGGCAGCGTATTTGAGCTGTAAAGCTAAAACCATGGCGCTGTAGCCGGGATGGTGTAGGTATAAGAGATGGCACTTTTGGCACTGCATAATTTAGCTTGCTACTTTCAGAATTAGGCATACTTAATTATTCAACTGCAAGATTAGTAACAAGTTCTAACTTTTTTCTTTCTTTTTAACATGGAGTTTTAAAAATGTTTTTGTTTCAAAGGAAACTAAGACATTATAAGACCGAAATGTCGCTACCCCATTTACATTTGGTTTTCTTCTGACATGTATGTAATCCACCTGGAGCTGGCTCTGATGCCGGGAGTGAAATACATTACCCAGAAGGAGAGGAGCACCTTTCTTTGCTTATTTCTCTCATCAGTTTGTGGTTGTTTTTTTTTAATTGGAAGATGACGCTGTGATGACTTTGAAGGACATTTGGGGGGAGGAATCCATCATTAGATTTGAAACTCTAGATGGACAGCGAGGAAAATGCATTCTAATTCATTGCTCCTTCCTCAGCAACCAGCACTGGACCGAGCACATTGTAAATAGTTAATAATTATGATAACTCATAATACTCTGCCTCATATAACTGTTTTCATTTTTGCAAGGTCCCTTGTAGTCCTTTCTTTTGTAGGAAAATGAAAGGAAACTAACTGACAAGTGCTGAGCTGCTTTTGGCCTAACACTTTATAACATCATCAGTGTTGCTTCCGTCTTTCCACGTGTCCTTCACATGCTAATTTTATTTATGCATTTTTTGGCTGCGGTGTGTCTTCGTTGGTGCACGTGGACTTTCTCTAGTTGCAGCAAGCGGGGCTACTCTTCACTGTGGTTTGCTGGTTTCTCCTTGTGGTGGCTTCTCTCGTATTGTGGAGCACAGGCTCGGGTGCCTGGGCTTCAGGAGTGCAGTGCGTGGGCTCAGTGGTTGCGGTCTGTGGGCTCTGGAGCAGCGGCTCAGCAGCTGTGGCGCAGGGGCTTAGTTGCTCTGCAATATGTGGGATCTTCCCAGACCAGAGATCGAACCGGTATCCCTTGCCTTGTAAGATGGATTATTAACCACTGGATCACCAGGGAAGCACCACATACTAATTTTAATGAGTGCCTAATATTCTATCTAAATGAGGCGCTGTAATTTATTACCCCGATTGTTGGGTATCTGGGTGTGGTTCTCAGTTTGAGGAGCTATTTTGAGTAATACCACAGTATTATCTTTATGCAGATGGCCTTTTCTTCATGCAGTATCTCCTTGGGCAGTGAAATTGATAGTCAGGAGATGCTGCCATCTTCATCCATGGCTCTTGGGGTCAGTCCCCTTGGAGTGAAGGACTGTCTGATCTCCCCTGAGCTGAGCCTGCAACCTCTACAGAGGCTAGAAGAGACCAGACAGTTACCCAGCAAACTGCTCCATGGACACAGCCACAGGCCACAGGTCCACTGGGTTTTCTCCAGGACTGCACTCAGTCCCTGGGACCGAGCTGACCCCTGGACAAAGCAGTGGCTTCAGCATCTTCAGCCTCCCTTGCTTTACTGAGGGCCACTTTCTTTGGGAAATTTGGCTGAGTGGAGAAGGGCAGGAAGGAAAACAGGAACAGCTTCCCAGCCATCAAAGACAGAGAGGGAGTACCTGGAGCCTCCTCCTTCCCGTCCCCTGTGTTCCCAGGGATGCCTGCCACCATTTCTGGGCCAAGCCAGCTGATGGAGGGGGCGCGTCCCTTTGGTCCTGACTGTCCCCTATGTTCCCAGGGGTGTCTGCCACCACTTGTGGGCCAAGCCAGCTGATGGAGGGGGTGCGTCCCTTTGGTCCTGACTGTGCCCAAGGACCCTAGCCTGGACTGACCCAGAACTGTGCCACATGGAGCAGATACCTATCTCTAAAATATTCCAGCTGCATACCACTGTAAAAATCCTCTAGAACTTTCCCCAAGCCTTTATACCTTTTTGTCAACAAAAAACAGCAAGCTACCTATTACAGAAAACAGACAGTAGATGAAGTCTTACAGTGTCTGGACACCATGGCATTATTTTCCCAGTTACAGATACTGCCGACCAAGAAGGCGGGGCACACAGAGCAGTGCTTCTCAGTCAAGACAGTATCTGAATTACCAGCTCTGATCATAGTGCGAGCGTCAGTTTCAGGAGGTCTGGGTGGACCCTGAGACTCTGCATACCTCACTAGCTCCCAGAGATGCCCATATTCTCGGCTCCCAGACTGCACTGGACACAGCATGGGTATAAAGAAGCAGCAGTGAGTCAGGGACTGCAGCCTAGACCCGCTCTGCCCCTCACTGGCTGCACAGCTGTGAGCAGGACCGGTCACCAGGCAGGGCCACAGTGTCTTCATTCCTAAAAGTAGGGAGTGCTGGGGTCACCTGGGTCCCTTCCAGATCTGATGTTCGCATCTGGGAAGGCTGCTCGCTCACATCCTCTGGTGCACTCAGTGCAGGCTAAGCACACCAACTCTGCAGACTGGGTCCCGGTCCCAATCCTGCCACTTCCTGGCCATCCGCTCCTAGTGAGAGGGCATGCCTCTTCTCACCTCAGATTCCTCCTCTGAAAAGTGAGGATAGCAATGATCCCTGCCCATGGGCGCCCACAAGGGAAGAAGGAGCTAATCTGTGTGTGCAGTGCCTGGCAAGCCCTCAGAAAGCGTCAGCCCCTCAGAACAGGGTGAGCCTCATGGGCGAGCCCTGCACTGCCCCCTTGCGCAAAGGGGAGCTGAGTTCAGCCCTGACCCACCGCTCTGCATCCAGCCCTCTGGGTCTCGCCGCCCCTGCCCTGTGACAGCTACCACCCTCTCATGGGCCACTGTCTCTGGGGCTCATTGCTCTCTGATGCTGCTACATAACTGACGTGGGAGGGTGCTCTTTAAAATGCATTTTCTTTGGGTCTTCAACTGGAATTTTTAATGCCTGTGTGTGTGCTGTTTGATCTTTTAAAAGAAGATTGGTGAATAACTGAACGAGTGGCCGGATGGTGGTTTAGACAGTGTCCCCTGCTGTGCCTCTGGTCCTCACCCCTCAAGCAGAGCCCTGGGAAGCCACCCTCTATCCCCCGCTGCCCGCCCTCTGGGTTTGGTGGGCCGGGGCCTCTTGGCAGAGCCTGGGCTTGGGGGGAGGTCGTGGAGCGGAGGCCAGCAGAGAGACCAGACATGGTTCAGGCCAGGCCTCAGCATGCTTCTCTGAGGCGGGTCTGGGGTTGGGACTGTGCGGAGAGGCAGGTGTAGGATGGCACTATGGTGTCACCCCATTGTGGGGGGAGCCAGGGTGCTGCTAATCCCTTCACGCTGGGGCCCCTCAGCTCCCCTGAAGGGTGGAGACAGCATCCCCAGGTCTAGGGCAGGAGAGGCGAGGCTGCAGAGCCTGCCAGCACGTTCCCTCTCCAGACTGCACCCTGCCAGGAGTCAGGGCCTTTGTTCTGGGGAGCCAGAGGGTAACTGAAGCTTATCACCCCACCCTCCATACACATGTGTTATGTTTGCGCATTTACAGTGTTTTTACCTGTGTGTACTCAGGAATCTTTCCCCAAAACCCAGAACAGCAAAGAGAATGCTGTATTCCCATTTCACAGATGATGAGACAGCTCAGAGAGGTTAAGCAAGTTGCCTAGGGTTACACAGCAAAGAAATCAGTGGCAGGACAGAGGATTCAGGAGCCCTGACTGCACAGCAGCCTCTCTGTTGCCCTGAGCCATGCGCAGCCACAGAGGGAGACGAGTCCCAGCCCAGTCTAGGATCTGCTGGGTAGTGGGGGCAGAGAAGGTGAGTGTGAGGCTGTGTCAGCAAGGGCTCAGGCACAGTTTAGGGATTCGGATGTGGTTCTGCTGTACTCCTTGTAGCCCCAGTGGCTACGCTGAGCTGAGGGCTGCCTGCTTTCCACCCCACACCCCCCGCATCCTTTCTGAGGGAGGCTGCAGGCAGGCAAGAGTGTGGATGAACATGGTACTCCGTGCAGAGCTCACTACAACTCTAGGAGCTGTGTTGATGGGAATGTTCAGGGCCCGTTGCACCAAGCTCCTGCCCAGAGAAAGGACCTCATGACCTGAGGGCCCTCAGCCTTGTACTTGGGATAGCAGCGGTGGGCAAGGAGAGGTGGGAACAGAAAAGCAGATAGCCCGAAGGTCCGCCCTTGAGCACGCCGGCCAGGAAACTCTGGGGACACGGCCAGCTCAGGACTATCCAAGGTCATGTCTTAGAGGCAGACCTGCTCAGACACTGAGGGAACGCATGAAACCAAGGATCCACCAGTGCGCCCCCGACTAGCCACTCTCAACTTCTGGCCACCCCACCCTCCCAGCCCCACCCCTGAACTCCAGGCGCGCTCAGGCTCCAGGCCATTGCTCATACTGTTTTCTCCACCTGGATGGTCGTCCCTTTCTTTCCATTTTCCACCAAATGAACTTGGTTTTCAAGCTGCAGCTCAGATGAGACCATGAGAGCAAGACCTTCTTGGAGCCCCTCTTACTGCCCCAAGACACGTGGTCATTATCTGTTTCTATGCCAGTTTCCCTGGCAATAATGCCAGCCTCTGTGCAGTGGGGTAAGGTATAGCAAAGTCTGGCACAGGACCCAGAACCCAGTAGGTGTCCCTCCTCCTTCCTCCAGGTCAGGAGCCCTGTCTTAGTCTTGCCTGTCGCCGCTAGTTAATGACAGTGATAGCCATATGGCAGCAGCCATGCATTGAATGACTACTGTGAAGTGGGCACCGTATTTGGAGATGGAGATAATTAAAAAGCAAAGAGGTAGTTTCTGCAAATCACGGAGTAGAATGCTTGGCACAAAGTCGGCGATTAATCAACGTATGTTGAATGGATGGAATGAATAAATGAGTGTGAGTAACTGAAAACCTTGGACTGCTGGAAATAATAAAAAGAGAGTGGAAAAAGCTGGGTGCAGGCTGGGCTCCAGGAACCTCCCAGCGCCTGCCTTTCCCTCCCCGCCCTGCAGAGCCAGAGGGGCTGGCTGTGCACTGGCCCTTCTGCCAGGCCACTGGTTTAACGATCTCTCAGTGGCTGGCAGGTGTGGAACAGAGAGCCAGCTCACCCTGGCTGGGGCTCCCCTGGCGAACAGTGCTGTCTCCGTGGCTCTCTGAGTCAGCCGGGTTCTTGTCCTACCCTGCCTGGGGCCCGGCAGAATTACTGGAGTGAAACCAAACCAGATGATTCTGAGCCTCAGCCCCAGTGCCCCAGGAGTTGTGGGAAAAGTTCAGTTCCAAACAATGAAGCCAGGCTTCTGGTCCCAGCTCTCCCACCAACCCAGACGGCCCATCTGGCCCTGGCTGTTGCTGCAGCTTCTGGCCACAAGGAAGCCCTGCTGAATTCTGCCTCTCAGCTCAATATCTCTACCTTCTCCATCGCTAGCCCATGGCACACCCCTTAGAAACCAGATGTTGGCTCATAAATTGAACAGAAGTTTTATAAGTAACCAAATGCAGTTCTACAAATCCAGAAAACCACCTCATCCACACGGCCGAGCACCATCACAATGCCTCTAAAAATACTTGGGAAAGCTTTTATTGGAATGGGGTGTCCCAGCTTTCTGGAAAGTTACAGTTGAAATAAACATAAGCCTCAAATCGCACTCCGCGTGACTTCTCCCTAATCCTTTCCAAATGGCCACGATCTCATCCCCTTGCTGCCAAGTGTTCTGAATTCTGAACGCCTCGTGGTGAGCTGCTCACACCAGGACCTGCCAGAAAAGCTGCAGGGACAGCCCGGGCCAGGGAGGGAAAAGAAAACACAAAACTGCCCATGCTGAGTGGAACTGCAGGGCCTGACCTTCCCAACACCCAGAGCCTCTCTCTCCTGTTCTCTGCTCCATCTCCCCATGCCTGGCACCGGGCTTGGCACACGGGAGGGAGGGGCTCCATGAATACTTGTGGAATGAACATAAATTTGAATAATTGGTCATTTCCAAGATTTTCAACTCTACTTAGACACCAGTTTAACAAAAAAGTAAAATACGAAGATCTCCACTTAATCAGATGATGATTCACTTTGTAAAAGAAAGCTTCAGTTTGCAGAGGGATTCACTCTGGTGAGTCTGTAAGTAACCAGGGACACCAGTGCATTTCAAGTGAGATGGAGCACGCAGCCAGTATGTCAGGAAGCCAGCAGCCACATCAAGTCCCCTTACTGCCATTGCTACACAGACCCCAGATCTCTGAGGCAGCCCAGTCCCTAAAGTCAAGGGGTTCTGGTCAAATTCACAAACATTACACTTGACCAGTGGGCAGTTCAGAGGCCTGGGTTACAAGAGCTGATGTGAGTGGTGTGCCCTGTTCCGACTGGAGTTCCTCACTTCCGCTGGAGTGGCCCAGCCAACAGAGCGTATGCCCAACATGTGGAAGGTGCAGTATAAAGCTCATTGCTGTGCATTGTTCAGCCAGGCAGGCTGGTCCTGTAGGTGCCTCTACGTTAAGAAGGAATAAATTTGCATCACCAAGACGCAGTTTTCAGCGTAGTGTAGTGATTACGGGCAAGTGCCAAGGACCCTGGCCTGCCTTAGGATTCCAGCTCTGTCATTCACTAGTGGGGTTGCCATGGAACATCTCCTGACCACTCACTTCAGAAGTCTGGCTCACTGCCTTCATCTCCACCCCTGTCCAATCTCCCAGGCATGACCCATCCAAGACCCCAGCCTCACATTCCTTGACTATCTCATCTATAGCAGTGTTTTCCTCTGTGCCCCCCCAGCAAGTCCTCTGTTCCATCCATGACCAGTGAACTGCACTGCCTTCAAAGCTATGACTTGTGAGCTGCACTGCCTTCAAAGCCCACCTCTGGTCACCACCTCCCACTTTTCCAGCTCGCATCCTCTGTTGCCCCAATATGGGATTCCTCGAACCCCAAACCTGTAGTATCCTACTCTGAGGTTTCCATCATTTTCTTTGGGCCCTCCTTTCTTTCCTAACCCGGCTTAGATTCACTCTCTGCAAGGACCCCTAGCCTCCTTGCCCCTCTCTCTCCCTGCATTGTGTCCCTATACCTACCCTGGTACCATCAAAGTACCAGCTTTCCACCCATTCCTTACTGGTGCCCAAGCTGCTCCATGTGACTAGAAAAAATCATGCAAGATGCTGACCAGTCCAACTTTAAATTAATGACCCTGGGGACCAGCCAGACACTCCATCCTGGCAGACCCTCCTCCTATCTTCCTACTGTGTCAGTTCACCACTTATTCCTCTTCTTCCCAGGGCGGCTGACTTCCTAGCCTCCCACACCCCTCACTCTCTGCTCACACTTCATTGAGAAAATAAAAGTAATCACACGGAGACTCTTTCATCTTTACAATTCCAGATCCGTTCATCATGTAGAGCTGCCTCTCCCTTAAATAGCAGATGGACTGCCCACTTTCAGATGCCTGCCTCACTGGGTCTCATCCTGTCCAGCTTTCTCAAAGACTGTTTTTGCCATTACACACACCATGCACTGTTGGTCTGTCCTCTAGTATGCAAACATGCTGTATTTTCTTCCTTCTTAATAGACCCTTCCCTTGACCTTTTGCATCATCCTCCAGCTACCTCCCCATTTCGCTGCTCCTTTTTACAGGAAAACATCTCAAAAGAGTAGTCAACATCTCTCTTCCTCCACCGGATCCACCTCAAACCAGAGTCCAGCCCGATATTTCCACTGAGTATGCTCTTGTAAGATCTCCCATGGCCTCCTTTCTATAATCCCAGTGATGACTTCCCTATCTTCATCTTACTCAGCATCTCAGCAACATTTGACACCACTGGCCATTCCTCCTTGAAAGCCTCTTTTCTCTTGGCTTTTGAGGCACCATGAACTCCTTGAGCCTCACTGGCTGCCAGCCAGTCTCCTTTGCTGAACCCTCTCCTCTCTGCTCTCTTATTGTTAGAGGGTCCCTTTCGCCCTGAATTCTCTTTCCAGACCGTGTCACTTGACCTGTAGGAGAGGAAAACGTTTTTCTTCTGTCCCCTTAGGTTCTACACCTGGAGTACTGCAAATTAAACTGATGAAAGAGTGAACATAAGAAAAGGCTTATTACGTATGCATATGGAGGCCTTTATAGAGAATTGAAGACCCAAAGAAAGAGCAATTAAGCCTGGGGCTTATATGCCATTTTAACAAAGCTGTAAATTGTGGAGAAATAATAAGGAACAGAGAAGGGTTTGGGCTTCTAGGAGCAATAGGCTGTGAGAGGTAAACATACGGGGAAAACTTATGGACAGAGGAGCCTGGCAGGCTACAGTTCATGGGATCATAAAGAATAGGACATGACTGAGTGACTAACACTTTCAAAAAAACCTTTTTCAATGGAAGGTAAGGGTTACTTTACTAAGCTGTGTTGTGCAGACTCCATGTCTTGCAGTCTTGGGGTGAGAGGTGTCTCTGGTGATTAAGGGTTGTTCTTTCCTGCTATAGTTGAGAGGAAGGGGGACACCTTCGCAAAGGAAAATTTATACCTTACCTTTGGGCTTATAGGGGAAGGGTAGAGAGCTTTTCCTGTGTGTGTTGCTTCTCTGTTGCCTCTAGCTCAGAATAATCCTTATGTGAATGCTGAATATTTTGGGGTAACATTCTTTGAGCCCTTTCAACACCATTGGCTTTAAACCCCATCTATCTTCTGATGACTTCTAGATGAAAACCCCAATTTTCCACACTATGCTTCAAGATTGGAGGTCCAACAGCCTAACTGGCATCTCTGCATGGAGGTCTAGTATATATCAAAGTTTAAGAAGACCAAAGTAGAACCCTTGATTTCTGCTCTATTCCAGTCTTCTTTATCTCAACCATTGGCGCCATCATGAGGAGCTGTCCTGATTCCTTTCTCTCTAATCTTCCGTATTCGTCATCAGATTGGGTCAGCTCAATCTGCAAATTACACTCCAATTTTGTTGCAGGAGGGGGGACCCCTTCCAGAGCCCGAGTGGACTCTTGTCTAACACTTGGAAATGAATTGTCCAAGGAGATACATGTGCTGATGAAGAAAGAGACTTTATTGGAAAGGGGCACCTAGTTAGAGAGCAGCAGGGTAAGGAGCCCAGGAGAACTGCTCTGCCATGTGGCTCAGATTTATGGTGATGGGGTTAGCTTCTGGGTTGTCTCACGCCACTCGTCTTGCCTGTGCCCATATTTGGTCTGACTCAGGGTCCTTCCTGGTGGCACGTGCATCCCTCAGACAGGATGGATTCCAACGTGAAGGAATGGGAAGTTGGCTATCTCCTCCTTCTTTCGGTCCCTCCCAAATTCTGGTTAGTTTTTGACAGCAACACCACGTTCCTTATTGGGACCTCCTGTTGTGAGACTACTCAGCAAGTGGTTGTCACTGTGCCTGGTTGATGGTTTTGGTCAACGTTTCCCCACCTCCATCTCCTGTCTCCGTGCCTGTCACTACTGGGCTACTTTGATCACAATCATCATATGTTGCTGGGACAACCAAATCAGTCTCCCAAGGAATCCTCCAGCTTCCTCTCTGCTTTTTGACCTCTTTTCCACACAGCAGCCAAAAAGATCCTTTTTTCTTTTTTGGCTTCATTGCAGTGCGCAGGCTTCTCCAGTTGTGGTGTGCTAAAGGTCCTCGAGAGGATCTTGGTTCCCCGATCAGGGATTGAACCCATGTCCCTTGTGTAGGAAAGCAGATTCTTCACCCCTGGACCACCAGGAAAGTCCATAAAGAGATCTTTAAAAGTATGAATCAGTCAAGTCCCCTTATTTGAAACCTGCCAAGGGCTTCCCTGGTGGCTCAGAGGTTAAAGCGTCTGCCTTCGATGCGGGAGACCCGGGTTCGATCCCTGGGTTGGGAAGATCCCCTGGAGAAGGAAATGGCAATCCACTCCAGTATTCTTGCCTGGAGAATCCCACGGACAGAGAAGCCTAGTAGGTTAAAGTCCACGGGGTCGCAAAGAGTTGGACACGACTGAGCGACTTCACCTCAATTACTTCCTATTGCAGGAAATTTGTCTCTTCATCATGACCCACAAGGCCCTGAGTGACCTGGTGCTGCCTCCTCTGGGGCTCACTGGTACTGCTCTCCCCTTTGCTCAGCTCACTGTGGCCAAATCAGACTTGGTAGACTTCATTGCATTTGCTGTTTCTGCTGCTTGGAGCCCTGTTCCCTAGATGTCCCCTCGACATAGCTGACTTCTCAATGACATTCATGCTTTGACATCTAAAATGAACATGTCACCCCTGAGGAGCCTTCTCTAACCACCTGACTACAATAGTGTCGCCCACTCACCCCCAGCTGCTGTTCATCCCACTGCTGTCTTATTAGAGTATATACCACTTTCCTAAATCACCCACTTCCTGTATTTACTTGTTGATTGCATGGCCTCTAGCCACTCCCTGTTCTATGAGAACAGAGGTCTTGTCTCATCTACTGTTATATTCTCAGTGCACAGCATAACACCTGGTGTTTGTTAAACAAACGAACAAACTTCTAAACCTTTTGTTTTAGCATCTACAAAAGGGGAACAAAACAGTGTCTATCTCACACGGTTGTTGGGAGAATTATATGAGACCATGAATATAGGTGCTTCATCTGGCCCTGGCATTTAATAACCACTTTAATATGAGTTAGTGTTTTTATTAGTAATTTGGCTGATATCACACAGCGAGTGGCAAAGCTGAACCCCAGATCCTTTGCTCATTCCAGTGTGTCTGATGCCAAACTGCTTAGTAGATTTAGGTCTTATCAGAGGTCATATTGAAAGCTGGGCAGAAATGCCTTAGATTTGGCATGAGGAGCATTAAGGGGCCAATACACGTTCTTGAGCAGGAGTATAACGTGATGATGAGTGTTTGAGAAGAACATTCTGGCTGATTAGTC
The DNA here is from genome assembly GCA_006410675.1 of Oreotragus oreotragus. Taxonomy (NCBI): domain Eukaryota; kingdom Metazoa; phylum Chordata; class Mammalia; order Artiodactyla; family Bovidae; genus Oreotragus; species Oreotragus oreotragus. Next base: position 438,813 of record SJYX01000424.1, on the reverse strand, counting down.
ACTCTATAGTTATGCTATTAAATCAGGCAATCTAGTTAGTCTAAATTGTCGGTCTGTAAACGGCCTGGAAACAACTAGATAATTGCGAAGTCCCTTGTTTTGGCTGTTTACTTTGAACACTTAAATCAGCCCACTACCAGCTGTCCTATTCAGTTTATGGGGAGCTTATGTGTCTCTAAGGTGGCAAATCCTTGCGTTTGTAATATTCATCTCTGAACTCCTGTGTGATTCCAAACTCATTCAAAGGGATTGCCAATGTGTATTATTTCTTCATTAGCTCTAAGTGGCTCATGATATATGATAGCTCTTGTTTTACAACCACTGGTGTATGCACTGTGGACAAAGAGCAGAATTTGGCACATCCAACTTAGCAGCTGTGTACAAATCTTTCTCACAATGATATCTCTCTTATGCGGTCGTGGGAAGGACCCACATAATTGGGCACATAACAGGTCAGTAAGTGTTGTTCATTTGTTAATGTGGCAGCCTCAGATGCTAAATACTTGTGTGCAGAGTGATTTGAATGGAGGTGGACAGCGATAAGGGCCAGGGATCCTGTGGCCTTTGGAAAGGAGAAGAGGAAGCGTGAGAGATGTGAGAGCCAAATGGCAGGGTCTAGTGACTGGCATTCAACTTGACTCAATGTAGACCCCTACCAGCCTTGGTTCTCATCCTCTGATCCTCCTCAATTTCTTGACATCAAAGTCACACGTGAAGATCTAAGGAAAGGGGCTAGCTGTGGGCCTGGGGATCTCTGTGATGCATCCGGAGATTTGTATGCATGTCTAATAATGGGGGGAAGGGAGTTGAGGATGCTGCAGCTGTACAGGAGGTAGAGTGAAGTCAGGCTGAGTCTGGATGAGAAAGCCCCTCCTCCAAAGCAGAATTCAACAGGGCAGCCCTCCCCAACCCCAACCACTGCTCAGAGATGGCTGGGAGCAGCTTCTGCACCCAGCAGGTAAGAAAAGCACTGAGGGAGGCTGGCCTGAACGCAAAGGACGTTGGTGTGTAGTAGTGACCTTAATTCATGACATCTTTGTCAGCATTACCTTCATCTTCTTCTAAATCCCTGGTTTATATCTTTTAAAATGTTTTTCCAATAAACTGTGGAAAATTCTGAAAGAGATGGGAATACCAGACCACCTGACCTGCCTCTTGAGAAACCTATATGCAGGTCAGGAAGTAACAGTTAGAACTGCACATGGAACAACAGACTGGTTCCAAATAGGAAAAGGAGTACGTCAAGGCTGTATATTGTCACCCTGCTTATTTAACTTATATGCAGAGTGCATCATGAGAAACGCTGGACTGGAAGAAACATAAGCTGGAATCAAGATTGCCGGGAGAAATATCAATAACCTCAGATATGCAGATGACACCACCCTTATGGCAGAAAGTGAAGAGGAACTAAAAAGCCTCTTGATGAAAGTGAAAGAGGAGAGTGAAAAAGTTGGCTTAAAGCTCAACATTCAGAAAACGAAGATCATGGCATCTGATTCCATCACTTCATGGGAAATAGATGGGGAAACAGTGGAAACAGTGTCAGACTTTATATTTTTGGGCTCCAAAATCACTGCAGATGGTGACTGCAGCCATGAAATTAAAAGATGCTTACTCCTTGTAAGAAAAGTTATGACCAACCTAGATAGCATATTGAAGAGCAGAGACATTACTTTGCCAACTAAGGTCCATCTAGTCAAGGCTATGGTTTTTCTAGTAGTCTTGTATGGATGTGAGAGTTGGACTGTGAAGAAGGCTGAGTGCCAAAGAATTGATGCTTTTTAACTGTGGTGTTGGAGAAGATTCTTGAGAATCCCTTGGACTGCAAGGAGATCCAACCAGTCCATTCTAAAGGAGATCAGTCCTGGGTGTTCTTTGGAAGGGCTGATGCTAAAGCTGAGACTCCAATACTTTGGCCACCTCATGTGAAGAGTTGACTCATTGGAAAAGACTCTGATGCTAGGAGGGATTGAGGGCAGGAGGAGGAGGGGACGACAGAGGATGAGATGTCTGGATGGCGTCACCAACTCGATGGATAAGAGTCTGAGTGAACTCCAGGAGTTGGTGATGGACAGGGAGACCTGGTGTGCTGCAATTCATGGGGTCGCAGGGAGTTGGACACGACTGAGCAACTGAACTGAACTGAAATGTTTTTCCATAAAATTTCTTCTTTTATAGCTGTTTATGGCTGAAGGGCACTCTAACTTCAACTCGGAGCTGAATGCTCTGATCAATTCTGTCCTAGCTCCTGACCCTCTCCTCTCCCCAGGGCTGAGGAAGAGAAAAGAGCTAATGCAGACCCTGCAGAGAGAGGCCCAGTTCTCAGTATAATGTGACTGAATGAGCCAGCATCTGCAAGGCCCTGGCTGTTCTCCCTTGTAATTTTCCCAGGGTTTCCAACCGCCGAGTGGTGCCACTGAAGTGACGCACATGTCCTTTAGAGCTCCCAGCCCCTCTGAGCTATGCACAGGGAAGCCTGTGGTTAGAGCTGAACCTTCAACCAATGACCTGTCTTACCCAGAACTGGCACCAAAATGTTTTTATGTATCAAGAATGCAGAACAAACTTGAGGCAGAGATGCATGGATGTGTATTACTGATTTCACATTCTGTGTCCATCAGTGAGTAAGCAGACAACGTCCCTGCTGTATGGAGCTAGCATTCTAGTTGGAGGAGGCAGTCAGTCAACAAATAAGGAAAAGGCAGACAGTGCTAAATGCTATTAAAAGAATAAGGTAACAGAATGAAGAGTGATGGGAGTGGGGGGTAGTCTAGAAGGGTCTCTGATGACATGGCCCTTGAGGAAAGACATGGAGTGAAGGAAGGGAGCAAGCCATGGGGCTGCTTGGAGGAAGATTATGCCAGCAAGTGTCAAGGTCCTGAAGCAGGAGTTCGCATGGTTTGTTGGAGAAGCAGCAAGGAGGCCAGTGTGCCTGGAGGAGTGCTTGACGAAGGATCAGGTGGGAGAATGTTAGAATGTGAACTCAGAGCAATGGGTATGTGTGTTAGTCACTCAGCTGCATCTGACTCTTTGCTGCCCCATGGACTATAGTCCACTAGGCTCCTCTGTCCATGGAATTCTCCAGCCAAGAGTACTGAAGTAGGTTGCCATGCCTTTCTTCAGGGGAACTTCCCAACCCAGGGATTGAACCTGGGTCTCCTGCACTGCAGGCAGACTCTTTACCATCTGAGCCAATAGCCAAGGACTAAATCGTGCAGGGTCTATGGCCCATAGCAAGGCCTTGAGATTTTACTCTAAATAAAATGAGAGCCTTTGGAGGGTTGTGAGAAGAGGAGTGCAGTGAGTTTATAGGCATAGGGGACCGAATGTAGAAGCATGGAAACTGGCTAGGAGGCTTTTGAAATATTCCAGGTGAGAGATGATGGTGACTTGGACAAGAGTGTGATGGGCAGTGTCAGAGAAAAGTGATTAGATCTTTCAGAAAAGATATATTCCCTAGTATAGAAATCTATACTTATTTTCTTGGGCTCCAAAATCACTGTGGACAGTAACTGCAGCCATGAAATTATAAGATGCTTGCTTCTTGGAAGAAAAGCTATGACAAACCTAGAGAGAGTAAAAGCAGAGACATTACTTTGCTGACAAAGGTCCGTATAGTCAAAGCTGTGGTTTTTTCAGTAGTCATGTATGGATGTGAGAGTTGGACTATGAAGAAAGCTGAGTGCCGAACAAGTGATGCTTTTGAACTGTGGTGTTGGAGAAAACTCTTGAGAGTCCCTCGGACTGCAAGGACATCCAACAAGTCCATCCTAAAGGAGTTCATTGGAAGGACTGATGCTGAAGCTGAAACTCCAATACTTTGGCCACCTAATATGAAGAGCTGACTCATGGGAAAAGCCCCTGATGCTGGGAAAGAGTGAAGGCGGGAGGAGAAGGGGACGACAGAGGATGAGATGGTTGGATGGCATCACTGACTCTATGGACATGAGTTTGAGCAAGCTCTGATGAAGGACAGGGAAGCCTGGTGTGCTGCAGTCGGTGGGGTTGCAAAGAGTCAGACACGACTGAGCGACTGAACAGCAGCAACAGCATAGAAGTCTAGGTTAGAGGGCTGTTTGTTTTTTGCTTTTTTAATTTCGGCATTTAGAAGGTTGTTTCTTCACTTGTATAGTTTCTGACAAGAAATCTGTGATTTTTATATTTGTTTATGTTTAACTAATTTGCCCTTTTCCTCTCTGGCTGTTTTTAAGATTTTCTCTTCATTCTTGATTTTCAGCAACTTGACTTTTAAAAATTGTTCACTTATTTATTTGGCCACACAGCTTGTGTGATGTTAATTCCCCGGCCAGGGATTCCCCAAACCCATGGCCCCTGCAGTGAAAGTATGGAGTGCTAACCACTGGACTGCCAGAAAATCCCCTTGGCAATTTGATTTTGATGTGCCTCAGCATAGCTGTCTGTATGTCTGTCCTACTGTGGGCCTATTAAACTTCCTGGATCTGTGTGTTTATAAGTTTTACTAACTTTGAAAATTTTTTGACCAAAATTTGTCAAATAGTCTTTTTTTTACTCCCATTATCTCTTTTTCTGGACTCCAATTACACATATATTAGGACTACCTGATACGATTTCACAAGTAACTGAGACTCTTCTTTCTTTTTTGTTTTTTTCAGTCTTTTTTTCCCCCCTCACTGCTTCATTTTGGATAGTCTTTATTGCTATGTCTAAGTTAAGTCCTTTTTTTCTGCAGTGTCTAACCTAGTACTAATCCTATCCAATGGAAATTTTCTTTCAAATATTATATTCTTTATCTCTAGAAGTTCCGCTTAGTTCTTTTCAATTTTTTTTCCCCATTTCTCTGCTCATTAAGTTCATCTTTTCCTTCAAATCCTTGAGCATATTTAATATATTAATAATAGCTGTTTAAGTGTCTTTGCTCACTCCCTAATGTCTGCCATTCTTGGGTCTGTTTATGTTGACAGATTTTTCTCTTTGTGGATTACATGTTCCTTCTTCTTTGTATGTCTGATCTTTTTTTATTAGAGACTAGAATATTGTGAGCTTTACGTTTTTGATGGTTGATTATGCTGTCCTCCTTTAAACAGGGGTAGACACTGTTATGGCAGACAGTTAAGCTGCTTATGAGTAAGTTTGTTCTTTTCTAGGTTTCAGCTTTTTAAAGTGAGGTCTAAAAGAGCCTTTTCTCTGGGACTAATTTAGCCACAGTGTTAGGGCATACCCTTTCTAGGGCTCAATGGAATTCCTCATGTGTTTATTGAAGCCTCTTCACCCTAACTGATGGGCACTCAGGTGATTCCTGGCTCTATGAGAGCTCTGGGAATTATTTGGCTTATAGCTCTCTGGCAACTGTTCTTTCCTGGAAGTCATTCACCGCCACCCCCATCTTGGTCTTGAGGAGCTCCACCCTATACCTGCACTGACTGTTGTTCAGCCAAAGACTCAGGGGAACCTGCACAGATTTCTGGAGCTCCTTCTCTTGGCAGTTCCTTCCTCTCTGGTCTGCTACCCTGTAGGTCTGCCTTTTTTTTTGAAGCTGTTTTGTCCTTCAGTGAGACCGCTAGGTTCTGGATCCCTGTTCCCTTTATTGCTATCCGCAGACTGCATCCAAGCAGAATACCAGGGCAATCAAAGGTTTCACCCTGTTTGTTTCCCTCTCTCAGGGACCATAATCTTGTACTACCTGTCTTCCATGGCCTGAAAATAATTACTTCATAAAATTTGTCCAGTTTCCTAGTGGTTTATGTTGGGAAAGAAATCTGGATCCAGTTATTCCCTCATGGCCTGAAGAAAAAGCCAGTGGTTAGATTCTGGATCTATTTTGAAGGTATATTTGCTCATGGATCAGATACAGAGTGTGAGATAAAGGAAAGAATCAAAAAGGACTCCAAGATTTTTGAACTGAACAACTGGAAGGATGGACTTGTCATTTACTGAGATAAGGAAAGATTTAACAGAACTAAGGAGAGGGTGGTTGGGAGAGGAAATAATGAGCTCAGTTTTCAAAATATTTCTTTTGAGATGTCTCTTGACTTCAAATTGGATGTCAGTCAGGCAGTTGGAACCGCGATGCAGATTTAGGATTTGTGAGTCTCTGGACCACTGGTTCTTAACCCTGTCTGCAGCAATATTAACATCACTTAAGGGGCTTCCCTGGTGGTCCAGTGGCTAAGACTCCAGGCTCCCAATTACAGGGGCCTCAGGTTCCATCCCTAGTCAGGGAACTAGATGCTACATGCTGCAACAAAGAGTTTGCATTTTGCAGCTAAAGATCCTGCACGCCACAAAGTGAAAGTGAAGTTGCTCAGTTGTGTCCAATTCTTTGCGACCCCATGGACACCAGGCTCCTCTGTCCGTGGGATATTCTAGGCAAGAGTACTGGAGTGGGTTGCCATTTCCTTCTCCAGGGATTCTTCCCGACCCAGGGATTGAACCCAGGTCTCCCACATTGTAGACAGACGCTTTCCTGTCTGAGCCACCAGGGAAGTCCCAAAGAAAGATTAAAGATCCCACATGCCACAATTAAGACCTGGCATGGCCAAATAAATAAATTTTTTTTTAATCACTTAAGAAACTTCAAAAAAAGAATTCAGTATTCAGACCTGACCTTAGGCCAATTCAATCAGAACTGCTGGGGATCAGGCCTGGGTATCATACTTTTAAAAGTTCACCAGATGATTCCAATGTACAGGCAGGGATGAGAACCACTCTTCTACAGTATTATTTAAAGCCCTACCAAATATCAACAAGGACAGTGTCCTCAACCCTGGCTGCATATTAGAACTGTCTGGGGAGGACCTCCCTGGTGGTACGTTGGATAAAAATCCATCTGGGACACGGGTTCAGTCCCTGGTCTGAGAAGATTCCACACGCCATGGAGCAGCTATGGCCACGGGCCACAACTGCCGAGCCCACGTGCTTCTGGAGCCCATACTCCGCAACAAGGGAAGCCACCACAGTGAGAAGCCCGCCCACTGCAACGAAGAGGAACCCCTGCTCGCATTGGGTCTTAATCCCTACCCCCAACAACCAGAGGAAGTCCGAGTGCAGCAACAAAGACCGGTGCAGACAGAAACACACACATTTTAAAAACCCTGGGGAATTTGTGAAAGTCTTGATACCCCTCCCCTCACCCCACCCTCCACTGCCAATCCAACTGCATCATACTCCTTAGGAGTGGGACTTAGAAACTGATATTTTGTTAAATTCCTCAGGTAATTTCAATATATAGCCAAGGTCCTACAGTGTGCTCACTGATACCCAGAAGAAAAGTGATCTGAAGACAAAGCCTTAGTGGTCTAGAAGATAAAGCTGGGATTGAGCTAGAGGGAGAGGTCCCAGGCTCATCTCAGATGTCTGAACTGTGGCTGCCCGCTCACATTTAGGAGTTAGAATCAACTCTGACTGGTAGCTCAGCGGGCACAGGTGGGGCTTGTGGACTCAGGCTTCTCTTTAGGTGAGCAGGCAAGCAGCCAGTGTTATATGTGCGGTGTTGCCCAGACCCACGTCTCCCCAGGGCTCTATGGGACGGTTCGTCTTCCTCCCCTCCTTGGCTGTCGTCCTCTCTGAGCAGCACCCACCTTTGCCAGTCACCCCTTGCTCCTGCTGGCCACCTTCCCAAAGTCTGTTGAAATTCCTCATCCACAGGAAATCTCTCTGCCCCTTCTCAGTGTCTGAGCCTTTATATCCCTTTACCATCATTTTAAGAGATTCTTAAGAGGGAAAGTAGATAAGATCAGGTGATGAGATGATCATTTAAAATCAGAAGTCTGCCATGTTTTTTTTTTTTTTTTAAGTGTGACGACCACTTTAAAAGCTAGAGATATTTTTACAGAACCCGTCTGACAGAAGTCACATATACTTCCAATATCTATTCATTAATTAGGGAAAATGGGCTTCCCTGGTGGTTCAGATGGTAAAGAATCTGCCTGCAAGGCAGGAGACCCAGGTTTGATCCCTGGGTCAGGAAGATCCTCTGGAGAAGGAAATGGCAACCCACTCCAGTATCCTTGCCTGCAAGATTCCATGGACAGAGGAACCTGGCGGGCTACCACTCTTCGTGGCAGCAAAGAGTCAGACACGATTGAGCGACTACACTTTCAATATGGAAACTATATACTGACACACAAAGGCCTCTGAACTAATTCAATACACTTTTAAATGTGTCTTTTCACCATCATAAAATCATCTGATATGTTTGGAAACCAACAGCACAAATGTAGGAGAAACTCATGACAGCTGAACTGCCTTTGCAGTAACTGCAGTCATAGGCTTCCGAGCCAGGTGACTGGGCCCCGTGGCTCTAGGCCCTGGAAAGGTGTTGGAGGTTTTTGAATGAGGGGAGGGGCTGTTCCTGGAACTCTCAAGTGCTGCTAGCTTTTACAGCTTTTCCCTGTCTGGTCTTGTCCATAGTTATCTCTTTCTCTTTCTGTCAGGTGGATTCCTCCCCCCACAAGAGCACACAGAAAATGTGGGCTGGTCTCCTGAGCAAATTATTTCCACAAAGAAAACAAAAGGAGCTTAGAGAAACTGAAATTTCTGGTTTTTTCACTCTTCTCCCACCTTTCTCTTCTCCATCCTTCTTATACCCTATCTTTAGAAACTCTGTTCCTTGTTCTCTAATAGTACAATTGGTCAACATTTCAAAGCCCCATGCTAAGTGCTTTCCACACTTTATCTTAAACAATCCACATCACCTGCTGTGGAAATGGGTACCATTCATATCCTCACTTTTGAGATGAGGAAACAGAGGCAAAGAGAAGTTCAATGGCTTTCTCAGATCAAAGAGCCAGTGAGTGACAGAATTGAGATTCTAAGCCAGGTGGCCCTGTGGCTTCTGCCATTTCACCCACCTCCCACCCTACTCCCCTGGACGGCAAAGTTGGTGCTCCTTGAATGATGAGGAATTTAGAGATATGAGTCAGGTCAGTTCAGTTCAGTTGCTCAGTCGTGTCTGACTCTTTGCAACCCCATGAATCGCAGCATGCCAGGCCTCCCTGTCAATCACCAACTCCCAGAGTTCACCCAAACTCATGTCCATAGAGTCGGTGATGCCATCCAGCCATCTTATCCTCTGTCGTCCCCTTCTCCTCCTGCCCTCAATCCCTCCCAGCATCAAGGTCTTTTCCAATGAGTCAACTCTTCACATGAAGTGAACTCCAAAGTATTGGAGTTTCACCTTCAGCATCAGTCTTCCGATGAACACCCAGAACTGATCTCCTTTAGGATGGACTGGTTGGATTTCCTTGCAGTCCAAGGGACTCTCAAGAGTCTTCTCCAACACCACAGTTCAAAACATCAATTCTTCGGTCCTCAGCTTTC
>SJYX01000424.1:399312-424289 GCA_006410675.1 Oreotragus oreotragus | reverse complement strand
TTTTTTTTTTTTTTCTGGACAAAGATTTGGGATCCTAAAAAAAAACTGGGGGTCCTGCTTTATATATATAAAATGACTTCCCCAGTGGCTCAGCTGGTAAAGCACCAGCCTGCAAATTTAGGAGAGGTAGGTTTGATCCCTGGGTCAGGAAGATCCCCTGAAAAAGGAAATGGCAACCCACTCCAGTATTCTTGGCTGGGAAATCCCATGGACAGAGGAGGCTGGCAGGCTACAGTCCATGGGGTCATTAAAAGTCTGACACAACTGAGTGCAGACGTGCGTATAATGTAGGAGCAAACTTTTCAAGCATTCCTATTGTTGGACAGGGAGTATTCCTTGGATAGGATGTGCTATAGTTTGTCAGAAGCACAATTACATCCCTTCCTCCACAGCCTAGCCAGGGAGCCTCAGGATGGCACTGCTGAAGACTCTGTGAGTGAGTAATTGGGTTGTCTGGTGGGTGGAAAGAAGGTGGATTATGTTTGGTGCATGGTACATGTTGGCTACAGGGGGGGCATTAGGAGGCTGGAAAATTACAAAGAACTCATGCCGAGCCCACGTCTGCCAGCAAAGGGCATTTAAAACAGATCCCGGGAAATTATAGTTTTTGCAATCTATGAGTTACTCAGACAAGAAAGTACACGGGAGTGATGTGCTTTAGTAAGAGCACAGAGAACAATGGGGCTAGCCATCTCTAGGGCCTGGGGAGGGAGGGTGTGAAAAAGAAAGGCTTCCTAGGTGCTGCTGTCAGTAAGCAAGCCCTGCCTTTGAGAGCTGATACAGAGATGCTGGGCTTCCCTGAGCTATGTGGCCTTGAGGGACAGGCTGAGACCAGCTGAGGACTGATATGAGAATTTCTTTGGCCTATTTTATCCCCGAGATGCCATGTATATGTCGAGGGAGAGGTTGGGGGCTGAGGCAGCAAAGATGGTGTTCAGGCATATCTGTGTGTCTGACATCAGGTCAAGGTCTGTCTCCTCTGAGACAGAGGAGTCAGTCTAAAAAAAGAGGTAAAATTGGTGCTGTGACGAATGTTTCTTGGCCTTTTGCTGCCACCAAGAGCAGGCCCTGGGGGCTCCACACCACATCTGGGGGAGCCTGCTCCCAGGAGACCCCTTTATGAAAAGAATCTGTGCCCTGCTCCCATCAGTGGCACAAGAGCTACGAGAAATGAAGCTGGTGGATGGGGCTGCACTCCTTGGCAGAGGATGGGAAATAGACTTTGAAAGAGGAAAAAAATATCATATATTAAGCCATATATATGGAATCTAGAAAAATAGTACTCATGAACTTATTCGCAGGATAAGAATAGACACAGATGTAGAATGTGGATTTGTGGACACATCAAGGGGAAAGCGGGGAAGGCAACGGCACCCACTCCAGTGCTCTTGCCTGGAAAACCCCACGGATGGAGGAGCCTGGTGGGCTGCAGTCCACGGGGTTGCTAAGAGTCAGACACGACTGAGCGACTTCACTTTCACCTTTCACTTTCATGCACTGGAGAAGGAAATGGCAACCCACTCCAGTGCTCTTGCCTGGAGAGTCCCAGGGACGGGGGAGCCTGGTGGGCTGCCATCTATGGGGTCGCACAGAGTTGAACATGACTGAAGCGACTTAGCAGCAGCAGCAAGGGGAAAGAGAGGGAGGGACAAATTGAGAGGTTAGCATTGACAAATATACATTACCATGTATAAAATAGATACCTGGCAGGAAGTTGCTATACAACACAGGGAACCTGGCCTGCTGCTCTGGGACAGCCTAGAGAGGTAGGGTGGGGGGTGGCTGAGAGAGAGGCTCAAGAGGGAGGGGCTATATACGCACTTAACGGCAATTTGTGTTGCAGTACAGCAGGAAGCAGCGCAACACTGTAAAGCAGTTATCCTCCAGTTAGGAAAAGAAGTGTTGAGCATTCATTCTTCTCCAGATCCCCAGAGCCACAGCAGCAGGGGAAGAGGAAAGACGAGCCATTCCGCACCTGAGCCCAGCTTCCAGAAGGCCAGTCCAGGGGCAGGGTCCAGAGTCTCCTGACCGTCCTTTCTCCCAAAGAGCCAACAAGGCACACGCCTGGGGGAACACACCCCATTGCCTTGTGGGCCATCTGTCCAGCCAGGGGGCAGCTGTACCCAGTGGGCCAGCTGAGCTTCCCACAGGTTTCTGCTCTGAAAGCCCCAGATGGTCACGAACCTGCAAGGGGAACCGCCCACCATGGGGTCCCTGAGCTGAATCTGATACCATCTCCACCACTTACTTGCCTCAGATCATGCCTTTCTGTACCTCAGATTGTGCATCTAAAAACTGGATAGTAGTCCCCCAATCATGGATGCCTGGGGAAAAGATACATAAATTCTGTGAAAATAACCTCTAAAACCATAAACCCCGCAGAAGCCTCAGAGGGGAAATGACACAGTGCAGTGATCGGAGCTTAAAAAAAAAAGAGGTTGTCATCTGTGCTCTTATGAGGGGTTGTGACTGTTTGTGGTGGTGATGGGGCCCTGACAGATCTTCTTTTCATAATTCCAGGGACACCCCTGCTCAAGTAAAGCTCCCATCTCAAATAATTCCTTTAAAGAGCAAACATTCACATGTCATGTAGACTTATCCACCAGAAAAAGTGTTTCCATAGCCAGCACTGAAAACCCATCAGCTCCTCCCTGTCTTTCCTTACGTGTCCCTGTGGTGCCCTGGTTTCCTGTAAGCTCGGATTTTCTGCAGCAGCAGCAGCAGCAGCTTCCCTCTGACTTTGGTGCTCTCACCTTACACTCTCCCTGAGGATCTCAAGAGTCCCGGTGCAGCAGCGGGTCTCAGTGGTCCCAGTTCTTGCGGATAAAACCAGAACCTGGGCAGTATGGCCAGGGGTCCAGCTGAAACCTCCTGTAGGCTCCTGGCTGGCTGCGGGATCCCAGAAGAGCCCAAGGTTGCTGAGACCCTCTCCCAAGAGACCATCCCCTCAGGGCTCTCAGGAGAACAGGTGGCAAAGGCACTACAGTTTATGACGAGAAAAAAAATAAATGAACCCTTCTTATTCTGTTCATTGAGTACCTACTAAGTACCTGGTATTGTGTTGAATCTAGGTGAGGCTGGTGCAATGGATAACCCACCTGACTGCAGATCAGAAGATTCTAAATGAGATTAGCATCGCGACTTGCTTGCAAAGGCACCAGTCTTTGGTCTGAGCACGTTCTGGAGAGGTTGTGAGAAGCAATCTGCATTCTCACCATTCACATGGGTGCCAGGTAGACTAGCTCTGGCCCGGGAGCCTGAGCCTGGTGTGGGGGTTAGGAGAGCCAGGCATCAGAGAGAGCCTGAAGGGGAGAGGCAGCTCAGAAGTGTGGGGCCTGAGTGTGTGGGCCCTGCTGGAGGGACCCAGTGGGCCTGACAGAGGCAGCTGTTTCCTTGGCTGCCCTCAGCTCTCCCAGGAGGTTGTTGCTGTGGGTAGAAACAGTCCCCTGCGGTTAGCAGGATAAATATAAACACAGCCTCCCGATCAGGGCTCAGAAACTAAGCTTTGCATCTGAGCTCTCTGCAGCCTTGGCTACTGCATAAAGCAGAACAAGCTAGGGTGCAGCAATGCAGGGCTTCTGCAGCCCAGCAAATGGGCTGTTAGCTGGCTCAGGCTGCCCAAACAAAGTGTCACCGGCTGGGTGGCTTAAACAGCAAAAATTACAATTCTTAGGCCAGGGCTCTAAGCTCAAGGTCATCGGCAGAACTGGTTTCTTTTGAGACCTCTCTCCTCGGCATAAAGATAGCAGCCTTTCCCCCGTGTCCTCACACGGGCTTCCTTCGGTGCAGGTCTGTGTCCTGATCTCTTCATGTAAGGACACCAGTCATACTGGCTTGTTCTTGTCCACCCCCGAAGTCGTGTCAGACTCTTTGTGACCCCTTGGACTGCAGCGTGCCTGGCTTCTCTGATTCCACTCTCTCCCAGTGTTTGCGCAAGTTCATGTCCATTGAGTCAGTGATGCTATCTAACCGTCTCATCCTCCGCGTATTGGATTAGGGTCTATTTATATGACCTCATTTTACCTTATTTACCACTCTAAAGGCCCTATCAACAATACAGTCACGTTCTGAGATACTGGAAGCTTTCAACATATGAAATCTGGGGGAGACAAGAGGTCCTTGTGGCCATCACCCTGCCTTTAGACTGAAGCATCTTAGGACCCTCCTGTGTGACAGACAGTTGGTCTGTATTTTAAAGACCACCTTAGAGAAAGAGATCCCATGTATTTGTTGGGGTTACCCTAGTGATTCAGCTGGTAAAGAATCCACCTGCAATGCGGGAGACCTGAGTTCAATCCCTGGGTTGGGAAGATCCCCTGGAGAAGGGAAAGGCTACACACTCCAGTATTCTGGCCTAGAGAATTCCACAGACTATTTAGTTTATGGGGTCACAGATAGTCCGACACGACTGAGCACCTTTCACTTTCACTTTTCACTGTGACTCAGACACTTCTGGAAATTGCTGTTGCTTATTATATATGCCTAAAAGCCAGCTTAAAATTCCACAAAGGACTTGAACAAATTTGAGTGATGAAACTAGAATAAGCTGAACTGCACTCTCTAAGAGGGCAGCACTGTGTCCTAGCATGGTGCTTGCTCACAGGTGCTCAGTAGATCTTGTGGACAGGAAGAAGGGGACAGATGGGTGGGCAGGAAGGGAACTAAAAATAATTAAGAACTGATGAGAGATGTATCACCTGCTAGACACCTACAGCAACTGAGCACTGTGCTGGCTCTATCAAGAGACAAATAGTGCTCAGGGTTCACTAAAAGGGAGCAAGTGGACGAGTGCCGCTAGGAAGCCAACACTTTTTAGATCCTGAATTCAAGGAGAAATGAATCTCACAAGTCTTTAAATAAGGAACATGGGCAATGATATTTTTTTCTGTGGTTTTGCAAAAGATACAGACATGGTCTTCAAAAGGATATTTCCACCATCCCTTCCTAAAGGCCTGAGGCAAAACATTAAATAACAGTGAATGCATTTCTGTGGGGGGTGGGATACTGTGATCCATGGTGACTATTTTCTGATGACCTGACTTAATATAGAAATGGCATTTGGAGTTCCCACAAGAGGGGACTTACTGTGTTAGGTCTCTGGACTGTCATTCAAGCCCCTAATGGGGTAATTGTGCCCTCCCGCATCCCAGGTCAGACACTGAGCCCTTTGGCACAGCAAGCACCTCATGGCTGGCACAGGGTACGCACTTCAGGATGTTATAAAAGTGAGTGACCAGGTGAGTGCATGCGTGAGGGACTGCGGTGGTCTGAGTGTTTGTGCCCCCACATTTGTATGTTAAAACGTAACCCCCAAGGTGTTGTTATTAGGAGGTGGGGACTTTGGGAACTAATCAGCTCATGAGGGCAGGGCCCTTATGACCGGGATTAGTACTCTTATGAAAGAAGCCCAAGAGAGCTCCTTGGCCCCTTCTATCATGCAAGGACACAGCAAAACTCTGCTGTCAGTGAACTAGGAAGAGGGCTCTCACCAGACCTGAACCTGCCAGTGACTCGATCTTGGACTTCCAGCTTCCAGAACTGTCAGATATCAGTATCTGTGTTTATAAGCCGTCTGCTCTGTGGAGTTGTGTTATAGAAGCCCAAGTGGACCAAGATAGGGAGTAAATGCCTTAGAAGCAAAATCCAGCAACTGACGTGCAGCTGTGCAAATTTAGCTCCATCATTCGTGCTTTCTCCCAGACAGAGGCCTGCCCAGCTCAGCCTTCTCCCTTCTTGGCCCTCTGCAGGGTGTGTAACCTTGATAATGAGCATATTTACTGAGTGTTCACGCTGTGCCAAGCACTCTGCTGCCCGTGGGAGCCACCATGCAATTCCTGTGGCTGTCCTGTGAGGTAATACTGTCTCCATTCCATAGATGAGGACATGGACACGTGGCCGGGAGCTCTGAGTGGGCCCTGGGCACGCAGTACAGCCCAGATCTCTGACTCCAAGGCCTGGGATTTTAACCACTGTGCTTGGACACCCTAGCAATTGACTCAGCCTCCCTGTCTTAGTCCGTTCGGGCTGCTATACCAAATATGCCACCGACTAAGCAATTTAAACAGTATTTCTTTCTCACGGTCCTGGAGGCTGGCAAGTCTAAAGTCAAGGTGCTGGCAGATTCGGTGTCTGGCGAGGGGCCAATTCCTAGCTTGCAGATGGCTGCCTTCTCTCTGTGTCCTCACGTGGCAGAAAGCGAGATAAAGAGAGATCTCGGGGCCCCTCTGATGAGGGCACTTATTCCATGCACGAGGGCTCCACCCTCATCTGATCACCTTTCAAAGGCCCCACCTCCTAGTCCTGTCAGATTAGAGGTTAGGATTTCAGTCTACGAAATCTGATGGATGGAAACAAGCATTCAGTCCATAGCACTCCCTGAGGCAAGTAACAGAAGTGTCTGTCTCGGCCTTCCCAGGCGTGCATGTCCCAGCTTTCCTCATATGCCGCTTCAAAGGTCTTCGTTCCTCTCTTCCCTCTTCAGCACCTCGGCAGCCCCTTGCAGTTTGGCATTCATGCGGTTGTCTCCCTCCCCTCATACCTACAGCCACCTTCCTCCTAGTTGCCAAAGCCCAGGGGAGCTGTTGGGAAGTCCCTGAGCAGCCCCTCACTCCTGCTTCCTCCTCTAGTTTCCATGCCTTCTGCCAAGTCTGTGGCCTCTCTTTGGCCTCTGTTCCTTTGCTCCCTTTGGGCTACTGTCACGCTCTGGGCAACCCCACCTCTTTGATACCTCTGAACTGGACTCTTTGACCTGCTGCCTCAGACGTCCCCATCACAGCAACCAGAGAGACTGGCCTTTTCTTTCATAACTGTCATGTAAAATTTTTAGTAGGTAAACATTGATTGAGCATATATTAACACTTATTCAAAATATAAACTGATATGCCCTCAAATATTTCCCTTGTTATAACTGAAAGATTATAGGCTTGAGAGATGAGGTGGAGAGACAGGAGACAGGCTCAGACTCGAGGGGTCACATGCCATTTATGTCACATTATCTCTCATGGATTCAATTTCCTCATCTATAAAATGAGACAATGATGACATTCTTTCCTGGGTTATCGTGATGACCAAATGAGATAAGACAAAAATTTGCTCTATACACTGTCCAGAGATATTAAAAAATGTTCTTGGTTATTCTTATCATCTTAATACCTTCTAAAATGGCAGGAGATTCTGCTCATAGGAAAAAAAAAATTATATTCAGCATCTCAGATGTCCCTTGGAATCTAGTTGAATATTTATTGCATTTCTTCCTCTTTTTATAAAACCACTTGTTTACCTCTTTGTCCCTCATGTTAAAGTCAGATGAGGAACTTCCTTGGTGGTCCAGTGGCTAAGACTCCAAACTCCCCACGCAGGGGGCCCAGATTTGACCCCTGGTCAGGGAACTAGCGGAGAACGCGATGGCACCCCACTGCAGTGCACTTGCCTGGAAAATCCCATGGGCGGAGGAGCCTGGAAGGCTGCAGTCCATGGGGTCGCTGAGAGTCGGACACGACTGAACAACTTCACTTTCACTTTTCACTTTCCTGCATTGGAGAAGGAAATGGCAACCCACTCCAGTGTTCTTGCCTGGAGAATCCCAGGGACGGGGGAGCCTGGTGGGCTGCCGTCTATGGGGTCGCACAGAGTTGAACACGACTGAAGTGACTTAGCAGCAGCTTGGCAGCAGCAGCAGGGAGCTAGATCCCACATGCCATAACTAAACATCTTGCATGCTGCAATTAAGACCCAGTATAGCCAACTAAATGAATATTAAAAAAATAATAATAAAAATGAGAGTGATAGTTTTTTTTTTTTTTTTTCATATTCTGGGGCATTTATGTAACTGAAACTTTGTCCTGAGAGTGTCCATAAGAGATTTGATGACCAATCTCTTTGTCCTGTGTTTCCTTTATTTTTCCCTCTTCCTTCCTTTCTTCCCTAACCCCAGCTCCTTGCCTCTGGCTGTTGACTGGCCTGGAACACCCTTCCTGTAGATGTCACGTCCTTCCAGTTCTTCATTAGATGTTACTTCCTCAATGAGGCCTGTGCTGACCTACCCCACTTAGTACACAAACCGCCTCCTCCCTCCCCCAGACTCTCTCCACCCACTTAGCCGACTCGTTTCTTCTTCTTTCCATAACACTGCCACTTTCCGGTATACCATGCAGTTTACTTGCACAGTATGCTCAGTTTATTATCCATATAATGTAAGCCTTGTCAGGACAGGGTGCTTTGTCTGTCTGGATCACTTATAAAGCCCAAGGGCCTGATAGACAGTGGGCCCTCAGTCACTATTTGTTGACTGAATGAAACCTCCTTCACGGGCTCCTCTTCAGCCCCTTCTCCAGGGGCCCCCATTCTCATACTGTACATGCTTCCTGGGAAGTCTTATCCACATGACCCTTGAACAGATGTTCCAACCCAGACCTCCAAGACTGTCTCGCATTGCCGCCACCTGCTGGGTTAACTCATCTTTCTTGCTTCTCTAGGAGCCCACTCAGATCTTTTCTTTTGTTTCCTGGCATCCTATGATGTCTCCCATGTTGTTATTTTTATAAGGTATCATGGTTGTTCTCTTGAAAACGTGGGTCTTCTTCATTTTTATTTATCATTTTTTAATAAACAGTGCTTGTTGGGAAAAAAGTTATGGTTTCAAATGTAGCCATACTTTTGAACCACATTTGTACCACAAGGAAATGTGAAATATTTATAAAAGCAATGCAGGAGACTCAGGTTTGATCCCTGGGTCGAGAAGATCCCCTGGAGAAGGAAATGGCAACCCATTCCAGTACGCTTGCCTGGGAAATCCCATGGACAGAGAAGCCTGGTGGACTATATATTCCACAGGGTCACAAGAGTCAGGCAAGACTTAGTGACTAAACCACCATTACAGAAGAAAACGGAAATAAAGATCACCCATATTTTCACAATCTAGATGTATGTTTCACCTGTGGAATTAAATGCATGTGTGGGCACACATGCATACACATATATAGCCAATATATCGGGAAACTTGGAAGGAATTAATTAAAGAAATAGCGTCTATGGAACACTTAGAGCAGAACTGTTTTGAGAAAGACAAAGGCAACCTCTGAGAGTCAGGAGCTAAACTGGAACTCACAGTTCGGCAACATGGTGTGGGGATGGGATTTGGACCTTGACCATAAGCACTTTCCCAGGACATCTACAGCAGCCAAGGCCACCTTGTGGCCAAGGTGGAGTGAGATTAAAAATCAAACCGCTCACCAATATCGTGTCTGAACACAGACCAAGTAACAACATCATCCAAACCACAGAAATGACCAAACACCCCCATCAGGGTAACATGAACAACTGCTATTTATCAATCACAGCTTTGGCTTTCCTCCATTATTCCCCCTTTCTAGGTAACAATTATCAAGATACTCAAGCCTAGACTCATCCTGTTTCCTGCTTTGGTGGCATCTAGTTCAGAGCAAAGCCCTGCTTTCTTGAGTCCTCCCTTAGTCACCTGACTCAAGGCCAAATCCTAAATGAGTACCCCAGAACCCCATGATAGACAGTCTTTTCTGTTACTCTGAGTCAATAGATTCCATTTTGTTGAGCTGCAGCTGTGTTCCTGGTGACCTTTGGCAGCAGGGTATGGGCAATATTGTACATCTGAGTATTCTTCCCCACCCTCATGCCTGGCACATGGCAGGTCTCAAAAACCTGTTAGGTAGATTAACTAAAACGAAGAATGAAATCACATTTCTGGTACAGAACCTACTGGTGGTCACCAGACAAACTGCAGTTTGTGCCCTTGCATTATGAAGGATGAGAAGAAACCTAAGACATTGGCCACATCCTCATTGGCAAAGCAACACAGAAACACACAAGATGAAATGATAATCCAGGACCATAGTCAATTGTACAGAGGCCATCAAGAGTAGCACATAATTAAATGCCCGAGGAGCACTAAGTGCTGCCAGGTGATGAATGGGATTCAGGTAGATGAACAGAAAAGGAGAGAAGTCACTGCAGACTTTCAGAGATGGGAAACAGTGGGCGCAAAGGCACGAAGGAGGGAGTATTCATGGTATGCTTGCTAGGCACTAGCTTCTTTCAAGCTGGGATTCTGCCCTCCTTGCTCACCTCACATCCCCATGGTGTGGTGTCCATTATGAAGCAGGATTTTAGTAACTACCTGGTAAATGAAAATGTGTGTGTGTGGATCAGTGGGGGAACCTATGCCCCTGAAGAAGGTTCAAAGAGAGATGATGCTAGAAAAGTTAATCGGGGCCTTGAATCTAAGTCTAAGAAATTCTGGATCTTCCTATCACTTGGGAGTTCATTGCAATGTGAGCAGGAGAGAGATCTGGGCAGAGGTGTGCTTCAGTGCATTGGGTCTGGGACAAAGTTCAGAATGGACAGGGACAGAATATTTCCAGAGAACCAGGAGTCTGGTCCCAAGTCATCAGGGCCTCTCTGTGCAAATGGGGCAAGGGGGTTAAAACAAGGTGTCGAGGAAGGAAAGTGGGATTTGGAGTCGGCAGGCCTGAGTTGGAATTTCTGTGACCTTCAGCAAGGTCCTCAACACCTCTGTGCCCTGGCCCCTGTCTCTCGTTGCTTGGGATCTGGTACAGATTCATGCCATAGGCCCAGGGCAGGCATTTTGGCCACAGCCAGTCCTCCTGTATGGTATGATTGTTTGCACGTTTCAAAGCAAACTCACAGCCACAATCTCCAAACCAAAGGCTGAGTCAGGCCTTAAGAGGTGGAATGGAAAGAGTTGTAAATGTGGGGCTTGAGGCCTGAGTGCTGGGGGTGTTCTTTCAGGTACGGTTTTACTTCTCTGAGCCCTGGTTTCCACACTTGAATAATGACCAGAAGTCACACACTCCCCCACCACACCCAGGAGCTGCTCTGGGGATGTATCTGTGATCGCACCAGCAGAGTGCGGGGCATAGAGTAGGCTCCAGACATCCACCACTCCACTCTGCCTTCCTGTGAGCCAGGGATCAACCTCCCTTCCCTGCAGGGCAGCCGAGAGCTGAATGTGCAGCTGGGATGGCCCCCACCCCATCTGGAGAAGGATGCACCCCTCCCTACTTAGCCTCAGTGCAGGGGCCACAGGTTTGGGCCCTCCTGACCCAGCCAGGCCCTAACAGACGTTCACGCTGGTTTACCAGCTTGAGGCAAGGGGCCATGTCAGCGGGCCAGCGCGGCATACCTACGGTTCCCCAGGGACCCGCTCCACTGTACACGGCAGCTGGACCTGGCTGCAGCTTCAAGTGCAGTTTGCTTTTCTTGTGGTTTCTTGGCTTGTTTCCTCCTCTGGGGCAGCCAGGCAGGCCTCCTTCTGTGAGGAGAGGTGTGGGGAGTGGCCAGGTTTGGGAACCAGAGTCAGCGAGATGGAGTCAGAGCCCCAAGAAGCAGCCCCTTCCTTGTGTCTCCCCTCAGCCTGGGTGCAGAGGCCCCCCTCAAACGTGGCTCGGGGCTGCAGGGGCGGGGAGGAGGCTATGCTTCTCCAGGTGAATAAAAACTGAATTAACTAGGAGGAACTGGAACTGTGCGCGTGAGAGAACAGTTTAACAGGAGCTACTACAGGTTCCCTTTAAAAAAGAATCTGCACCTCTCTCACCTAGGATTGGCAGTGAAGTGTGATTCAGTTGACGGTGTATGGACACTTCTGGGTGGAGGGACCTGCCTTCTCCCCACAGCGGGTCTACCCGCCCTTCTTGGGGGTGGCCTGCGCCTCACCACAGCCCTGCATGGGGACCCTGGGGCTCAGGGGAGTAAGGCCAGGGCTGCGTGGGCTTCAGGGCTTTCCTCACCTCACTGCCCCACCTCCGGCTGTTGTTAGCCAGACTTTTGTCACATCAGGGACTGTTTCTGCATTCCCTGGCCTTGGAGTCAGTCTTATCCTGCAGTTCTGGGCTGAGGCTAAATTCTGGGCTCTGCTCTTTTTGTGGTGGGCAGGAGGGGTGTGAGCTCATCCCTGGAAAGGATTAGTCATCAGAGAGACAGGGACAGATCTAGGGGGGCAGGACAGAGGACAGGCTCTATGTAAATGAGTCATCTTCCCTCCAGCTCCGAGGCCCCAGCTTGACAGCTGCTCCCCAGGAGAGGTTGTTAAGCGGGAGCGTCCCGGAGGCAGGCGTAGTTAACCGGCTTTTAATAACTCATTTTGCTGAATGATTTTTGGTGAGGAGAGAAAAACCTTAATCCCACAGATGAAGCACATGGTGGGGGCAGGTTCAATTAGCCCCACGGGCAAGAGAAACAGCACTGAGTTTCAAAGCCGACTCTTGGGGTCACGGTGTCCATCACTCCCAGATTACCGAAACTTTTCTAATGTTAAAAATCCATGGCCTGCAGCTTGTGGGGTTCAGCCTATTTTTTTAAGCCCCAGACCCTCTCAGCCATCCCCCCACACACCCTGCTTTCAGCAAAGATCACCCCAAAGGCCCCCAAAGAACAAGCGAAAACGAACAGGAGTGAGAGGACCCGCCTTCTCCACGGGACTTGTGTTCTTCTGTGTTGCCTCTCTGTCCTGAGTCAGGGAGCTTCTTAGGTGCTGCTAGTGGTAAAGAACCTGCCTGCCAATGCAGGAGACGTAAGAGATGGGGGTTCGATCCCTTGGTCAGGAAGATCCTCTGGAGGAGGGCATGGCAACCCACTCCAGTATTCTTGCCTGGAGAAATCTGAGGGACAGAGGAGTCTGGCGTGGTCCATGGGGTCGCAAAGAGTCAGATACAACTGAGCAGCTCAGCACATGCACACAGGGAGCTTCTAGCATGAGGCCAGCCCCACGCCCCGCTGTGGTGCCAAGCCCTCACCAGCACTGAGCCCTCAGGGAGCCTCCCATCTGGTTTACAATTTAGACAAATCCTCAAGTACTAGTGGGCTTCCCTGGGGGCTCAGCTGGTGAAGAACCTGTCTGCCAATACAAAGACACAAGAGACACAGGGTCAATCCCTGGGTTGGAAAGATCCCCTGGAGGATGAAATGGTAACCCACTTCAGTATTCTTGCCTGGGAAATACCACGGACAGAGGAACCTGGCAGGTGACAGACAGTCCATGGGGTTGTGAAGAGTCAGACACAACTGATCACACACGCACGCACATGCACACAAGTGCCAGCAAATGTCACGCCCAGAGTGTCAGCTTTCCCACCACAGGCCCGCTTTCCAGGATCAACCCCTTCCCTCCACTAACACTTGATTTCAGGATTGGAAAAGGTGGTGCCTCTCCCCCCAGCATGGGGACCAGAGCCTGTAAGCCAGCCCAGAGGGGATGTTGCCACTCACCCAGGATGGCTGAGGACACGGAGGCCCGGTGAAGTGAAGGGACAGCAAGTTAGTGGTGGAGTCATCTTGGGTGTGTGTATGGGGGCTTTTCCTTGCCGCTGAAATGCCTAGTCGTACTTCACCCGGGCCCTGCTCCACCTGCAGCTCTTCAGCTGTGATGTGAGGGCCAGCCTCGCCCGTGTGCTTCCCAGTTAAGCTTGCAGCTTCTTGAGCGCCTGCCACGTTCTAGGCGCCGTGGGAGGCACGAGAGAACCACCTCCTCATCCACTCTTCACAGCAACCTCACGAGGTAGGCGGTCATCAGGCGATTTTTAGAGGGAGAATAAAGTGTCCCCGTCGGCCCATTAGCAAGTGGAGGCGCCAGAGCTTGACGCCACAGCCCCTGCCCTTAGCTCTCCAAGAAAGCCAATGTTGGCCCTTCCTAAGCCTGCAGGAAGGGAGGCTCACTGAGCTTGATGTTTCCAGAGTTTGTGGGTTTCTACTGTACACACACCCAAGACGACTCCACCACTAACTTGCTGTCCCTTCACCTCACGGGGCCACCGTGTCCTCAGCTGTCCCAAGTGAGTGTCAACATCCCCTCTGGGCCGGCTTCAGGCTCTGGTCCCTGCGCTGGGGGGAGGTACCATCTTCAAAGCTGAAATCGAGTGTGTCAGAGTTTGTGAGTTTCTGTTGTACAAGGCCAGACATGTTGCTGGATGCCACGCCCAGATGATGGAGAAGCTTCTAGAGGTGTCAGGTGACACTCTCACTGCCACAGAGCTCCTGCAAGTTCAGCCTGAGTACAAGGTGGACAGGAGGGTCCCCAGCCTTGCCCTCCTCCTTCTGTCTCAGGTCCACTCACTCCATCAGCAAGAGTTCCTGAACGCTGTCTGTGGGCCGGATGCCAAGCTGCACATGGGAGCCAGCCAGGCTGGACCCAGCCGCTTACCCCGGGCCCGTGCACACCGCTGTCCCAGCAGGGCACACCAGGTGTCTAACTTCCTCTTTCTCGAAGTCCCATCCACGCTTCAAGACTAAACATGAATGCCTCTTCCTCTGTAAGACTCTCTCCGTCCCTGCAGGAGAACACCTGCTTCTGCTTCTGACCTGCTTCTGACCTGCGCTGCTCTGGGGACTAATTTAAATTTCCCAGGCGATTCCACTTTGAAGCCAGAGTTAAGAACTGCTGCTCTAACCAAAAGCAGCCTACGTCTCTTTTGTCTGAACTCTCGTGCGTTTGACTCTCTTAGCACATCACGAACTCCTTCCTCTGGTTTCACACTGGGCTCTGCCACTTGCTTGCTCTGTGACCTATGCAAGTTATTTAACCTAAGTGCCTTTGTTAAGTGTGACTCAGTTTACTAATCTCACAAATGGGAATGATAATAATTCCCACTGTAGTTCATCAAATCTAAGACACCATCAATTATAGATGCACCAATAATGTATACTATTAAGAATTTTGAATGCTGCCAAATAAATTAAGTCATCAATTGTAAGGTGCATCCTGATTCCAGGGGTGTTAAAACTTGAGGAAAAAAGCTATGATTTAGGATGAATGACACCCAGTGCCTCACTGAATTGTGAGAATGGATGCATTGATTTACATGAAGCTTTGGCACAGTGCTTAGAAAGAGTGAGAGCTCAATACATATCAGCTATTATGTGATAATATAATTATCACATATCCCATGTTTCCACTCCTCACTAATTGCTTTAATAACTTATTCCAGCCTTCCTTTCATTCTCAACCCTCCCAGAAGGTTTGGCCAGGCTGGTTGGCTGTCCTTCTCAGGAGAGGGACTTGGAGAGGATGACATGGGCAGCCTCGAGGTTCCAGACCCGGGGCTTATGTGAGTCTTAAGTTTCACCTCTGAAGTGTCCAGCCCGCCTTCACAGAGCGTGGTCATGTGCTTCCTGCCTTCTCCCCAAGTCAGTGTCAGCTCCAACTACAGAGCAGCCTGAAGGCTGCCCTAGCCTCTGCCCCACAGCCCACCCCACATCTCCCACTATTACTTGTTTAGAGAGGGAGAGATGCTGGAAGACCCGGCTGCTGGCATGGCCTTGGGCAAGGCCCAGCTCTGTGTGAGCTTTAGGCCCCTTGAGTGTTAAAATGAGCCTGTTACCCCTCCTCCAGCAGTCAGGAAGGATCCCAGGAGAGGCGGGTGTTGGGAGATGCTTCCCAGAGGAGTATGCCCAGCAGACAAGTAGGCCATGGGTAGGGCTGCCAGATTTAGCAGATAAAAATACAGAACTCCCAGTTAAATATGAATTTCAGAAATACAATGAATCTTTTTTTTTTTTTTTAAAGTATAAATATGGCCCATGCAATGTTTGGGATGTTCTTACGCTAAAAAGTTCATTTGTTTATCTGAAATTCATGTTTATCTGGGAGTCCTATATTTTACCTGATGAGTCCTAATGGGTCTTTTCCCCTCCTCTGCCCACTGATCCCCTGACCTCAGCTTTCTCACTCTTCCTGCTAATTAACTCTCATCCTTCAGAGGTTCTTGAAATTTTTATTTTCCGTTATTCAATCAAGAAATAACTATCAGTGCCTAATTTATACATGATTCCCTTGTCCACTGTGGAGAATAGAAAGAAGACTGTATTAAGCGCTTATTAATGTGCTAGGCAAGGGCTTCTGCAGGGGCTCAGCAGTAAAGAATCTGCATACAATGCAGGAGACACAGGAGACACTGGTTCCATCTCTGGGTCGGGAGGATCCCTTGGAAGAGGGCATGGCAACTGGCTCCAGTATTCTTGCCTGGAGAATCCCATGGACAGAGGACCCTGGTGGGTTTCAGTCCACAGGGTCGCAGAGTCAGACACAACTGAAACGGCTGAGCACAGCATAGCACAATATGCTAGGTAGGCACCGTCCTAAGTGTTTTAGATGTATTGACTCAGTTTAATACAAAAATACAAATATTATCATCTCCACTTTACAGATGAGAAAATGGAGGCACAGAAACGTTAATTTGCTCAAAGATAAATCCTAGTGGAGCTAGGATTCAAACCTGAGCAGCCTATATAATCTATAATTCCAAATTGCCGATATAATGGTCCCTACTCCCAAGGGGTTCCCAAACTCATTGTGGAGACAGCCCGACAAAGTTAATTCTAAGTCATCTGTGCTTGGTGCTCAAAATAAGTTTCACTGACCAGTTGCAGTGGCCTCACCTGGAGCCAGGTTAGAAATTTGGAATAATGAACGCCACCTCAGAATCTGGTAAGATTCCAGGTTGGTCCTAGATAACTGACTCTGAGAATCACTACTCCAAACAAGTAGAGTGACAGTCAATGCATTCATTCAACAAACTTGGCCCAGCATGTTCTACATGCCAGAAACTGCAAGGGCATTGCAGTGTTGCAGTGACTTTTTTAAAATGTGGGAAATCCTCACAAATGTTTTTAAATGTCTCATCCTTAGTTTTTCATGAGCGTAAAGTATGGCATTTCCTGAAGATTACTTTTTGAAATACTCAAGTCACTCGCGGGGAAGACAATGGCACCCCACCCCAGTACTCTTGCCTGGAAAATCCAATGGACGGAGTAGCCTGGTGGGCTGCAGTCCATGGGGTCGCTAACAGTCGGACAGACTGAGCGACTTCACTTTCACTTTTCTCTTTCATGCATTGGAGAAGGAAATGGCAACCCACTCCAGTATTCTTGCCTGGAGAATCCCAGGGATGGGGGAGCCTGGTGGGCTGCCGTCTGTGGGGTCACACAGAGTCGGACATGACTGAAGTGACTTAGCAGCAGCAGCAACAAGTCACTCGAGGTGACTAATTACATTGTATGGTCAATGACTTATGTTTGAGGATCTCTGGACTGTATTAGCATAGCCCTCATGGTTTCACATTAACACAGTGAGCACTCTGAAAAGTCCCACAGTAAATAAACTTGTTTCATTTTAACTTGTTTTTTAAATCATGGGAATTCTCTCCACCTTCCATTAAGTCTACTGTCTCATCTTGAGCAACACCCATTGGCAGGCTCTATTACAGTTCAGAGAGAGTTTGTATCAAGAGCTTGACATTTTACAGATGAAGAAATAGTTCAGAGGAGCTAGTGATTGTGACTTGCTTCAGTCACTTGGCTGATAGGGGCTACAACAGAAGTCAAAGCTTTGAGTTCAAGTCTGGTACTATTTCCTTGACCCTGGATGTTTAACCAGGCCCGTAACCATTGGAAATAGATGGAGAAACAGTGGAAATAGTGTCAGACTTTATTTTGGGGGGCTCCAAAATCACTGCAGATGGTGATTGCAGCTATGAAATTAAAAGATGCTTACTCCTTGGAAAGAAAGTTGTGACCAACGTAGATAGCATATTGAAAAGCAGAGACATTATTTTGCCAACAAAGTTCCGTCTAGTCAAGGCTATGGTTTTTCCAGTGGTCATGTATGGATGTGAAAGTTGGATTGTGAAGAAAGCTGAGTGCCAAAGAATTGATGCTTTTGAACTGTGGTGTTGGAGAAGACTCTTGAGAGTCCCTTGGACTGCAAGGAGATCCAACCAGTCCATTCTAAAGGAGATCAGTCCTGGGTGTTCCTTGGAAGGAATGATGCTAAAGTTGAAACTCTAGTACTTTGGCTACCTCATGCGAAGAGTTGACTCATTGGAAAAGACTCTGATGCTGGGAGGGATTGAGGGCAGGAGGAAAAGGGGACGACAGAGGATGAGATGGCTGGATGGCATTACCGACTCAATGGACGTGAGTCTGAGTGAACACCAGGAGTTGGTGATGGACAGGGAGGCCTGGCGTGCTGCAGTTCATGGGGTTGCAAAGAGTCAGACACGACTGAGCGACTGAACTGAACTGAACTAACCATTGGCACCAGCTGGAGTGTGTTTGGTTGCACATGACAGAAGACTTAGGCAGGAAAAGAGATTTATGGGTTCATGTAACTGGAAGCCCAAAGGTAGGCCAGACAGCCTGGCCTGTTTGACTGGACAGTTCATTAGGGCTTTCAGGATACCGTGACTCAGCCCTCTGCAGTGTCAGCTTCATCTAAGCTGGCTCCTCATGGAGCCACCAACCACTCCTGGGGCCACCTCCTCCTCCCTCCATACCCAGGGCAGCATTCTTAAAAGTAAGAAGCATTTGACCCAGAAACTATCAGAGAAACTCTCCTCTCATCTGATTGGTCTGAATGGGGTCACATCCCTGAGCCAAACCCTGTAGCCATGAAAATGCCCCACACTGATTGGCTTAGGCCCATCCATCCTCCAACCAGTTATAGTAAGGGACTGGATTTTCCAGATTGGACTAGACTAATGGAGTCCACCCCTGGCTGTTGGGTCAGTTCTTCAAGGGGCCTGGCTGCTGTATTTCAGGGGTGGGAGGTGGGGTGATGGTTAAAGGAGATAGTTGCAATGTCCACAACAAAGGTTTTATGTTACTTGAAATTTAAACCAACAAATCATTATGGTGTATATTTTAAATATCTTACAGGTTTATATGTCAACTACAACTCAATAAAGCTGAAAAAAAAAGTTTTAGGGAATTTAAATCAAAATATTTGAAATTGGGCAAATTCTAACCAGTAGGATCATTGATAGAATATTGTATTGTTTCTTAAAGGAAGCGCTTTAGCCCATTCACATTAGAATCATCAGGGGACATTTGTTATAATGCAGAGTTCTGGGCCATTCTATCTTTTTTTTTTTTTTTCTGGTCTTACTTCTGCAAGTCAGACTGAAACACCTAGGTGAGGTGAGGTGAAGTCGCTCAGTTGTGTCCGACTCTTTGCGACCCCATGGACTGTAACGTACTAGCCTTCTCCGTCCATGGGATTCTCCAGGCAAGAATACTGGAGTGGATTGCCATTTCCTTCTCCAGGGGATCTTCCCGACCCAGGGATCGAACCCAGGTCTCCCGCATTGGAAGCAGACGCTTTAACCTCTGAGCCACCAGGGAAGCCCATGGGCCATTCTAAATAAGTCTCTGGAATGGGACCTGCCTTGGAATCTGCATTTTAATCATGCATTCTAGTTGCTTGGATTTGCTGTGGCTTACACCTATTGTCCTGGGATAATTATTTGCTGTCAAGTATCTCAGATTAGATTATAAA
This sequence comes from Oreotragus oreotragus, assembly GCA_006410675.1. NCBI lineage: Eukaryota > Metazoa > Chordata > Mammalia > Artiodactyla > Bovidae > Oreotragus > Oreotragus oreotragus. The sequence goes on along the minus strand of SJYX01000424.1, from coordinate 404,971 downwards.
TATTTCCCCTCCACCAAGATGACACTGCAGAGCTAGTGGGGAAAGTTGCCCCAGATGATGGACCCAAATGTCCCATTGGTGCAGTGAAAAAGGTCACCATAGTCAGTTCAGCCACTTACAAACAGTAACTTGCTGAGTATATCGCTCAGCCCATGCCCTTGCCTGCACTATTGCAGTTAATGATGCATCCCTCTCAGGATAGTTGAGACCGGATGAGAGATCATGTCCAGTGCCCAGCACAGAGGCTGCCACCCAGGGCCTGAGACAGATCAGTGCTGGCCTCCCCATCTCACTTCCAGGCTCTCAGAGTTGAACTCCAGAGGCCCTGTCACTGGGGCCCCATTTGCGAAGGCGGCACCAGACAGACTGTGGGAATGAGCTTCACAGCTTTTGTCAAAGTGGCATAATAAAGCCCCCAAGTGTCTGCTCTCTGCAAACTGGGATGGCAGATCAATTGTGGCATAAACAAAACAGCAGGCTTGGTGCGAACCCGGGGACAGATTCCGCCTCTGCAGAGTGTGAGTGGGGGAAGGGGGAATTCTCTGGGTGGTTGGGTTTGCCTTTTCTCTGGCTGAAGCTTCAAGGCCCTTCTGCAGAGCCAGCTTGGCTCCCCACAGATTGCCAGAGTTTGGGCAGACCGTTCTTCCATTGTGGGAACATCTGGCTAGGAGCACCAGGCACTGACCCTACCGCCCTCAGCACCCCCAGAGCTCTGAGCCTCTCAGTGTTGATGGGGAAGGAGGGTGGACCGTGTCCCCTCCACCCTGTCTCTGGAGCTGAGCTGACATTGGGTCTGCAGGAAAGCAAAGGGAGGTGAAGTGGGCGTGTGGGCCAGACCTCAGGAAAAGGCCCGTGAGAGGGACCCTGGCATTGAGTGTCCTCTGATGTCAGGGAACCTCCTACCTGCCTGTCCTCTTCATTTTCAGCAGAAAGTGCCATAGCCAGTCATGCATTTGGTGTCATTTGGGGCCTAGAGTCATAGCCACAAGGAGATCTCAGGCCCAGGTCTGGCCCAGCCCCTGCGTGGAGGCAGCAGGGAAAACCTCTGCCCTTGTCCAGGGTTGAGCCGCTGACAGCAGAGGGTCAAGTGGGGAGCTGTGTAAAACCTCTAAGAAGGCAGTCTAGGTCATCCGTGCGGGCATCTGGTTTTCCACCAAAGCCCTGAGCCCAGCACAAGGCCTGCCAACCAGATCCTCAGTGTTTGCTGGAAAAGGGATGAGCTGGCAGGGGCTGGCCTTACGGCTGCACCACAACGCCCACTGTTAGGACAGGCATACCTTTTCATGGAGCCCATATGGGTCTTTGGTGATCCCCCCAAACACAGGCACCACCGCCCTGCACCTTTCCTTGAGTGGGTGCTGCTTCCTATGACTACACTGCATGCTCACCTGTCCTCTGCCCCTCAGGCCCCCATGATCCAGCAGGCAGCCCTCCTGGGCAGTCTCTTCAGATTTGGCTGCAGGGTTCACTTGACCCCTGTCACTCTCCCCCCGTCCCTGGCGCAGGATGCCCTAGGAGACTGCCAGGGCAGCAGACTGCTCCCACTAGCGCCCCCTTCCTGCCCCTGCCTGTGTGAGCCACACCAGTCAGCCTTTGGCCCAGGGAACTGTCCGACACAGGGTCAGATTCCAGGAGACACCTCTCACTCTCCCAGAACCCTCACCATGCTCTGCTCCAGTGCTCCAGGGTGAGCGTACAAGTGTCTGCAGTTCAGCCAGCATCCACTAACAAGCTGCCAGGCTGCCCCTGCTGCAGCCTGATGTTCTCCTGACCAATCCCACCCCCACCATCTCTTGACTTGGGGATGCCACAGCACCCTCCTATTTCAAGGCCATCTCCCATTATCCTTGGGTACTTTCTAGTCTTTCTGTACAGCCTGGAAGTGGGTGGTGTGGGTTACTGGTCACCCTATTTTGCTGACTTAATAGATACAACGTAGATGTACTTAAAACTTCTCTTTATGGGCTTCCCTGGTGGTTCAGTGGCTAATACTCCAAGCTCCCAATGCAGGGGGCCCGGGTTTGATCCCTGGTCTGGGAACTAGGTCCTGCATGTCACAGCTTGGGCTCAGCACAGCCAAATAAATAAATATTTAAAACTTCTCTTTATAATGAGGGCTAATGTATTACATGCCACACTAAACTTTTAGCTGAAAATTCTAAACAACAGGAAAATCCCATTCAGTATTCTCTTAGGCATAGTATTAATATTCCAGGCTCAGCATTTTTCATTTCTTTAGGAACTTAGCTAAGTGATCCTCCAACCAGAGGTGTTGTTTTCCCTTCCTGAGTAGCAGCAGTGTTGTGTATGATGGTCTAAGCACCAGGCAAGAAGCCAGGATACAGGGATGGCATCTATCCCCCATGAGCTGTAGGTCATGTTCCCTCCACCCCTGCTCCCTCACCTGTACAGTGACAGGTAGACCACAATCAAGGTCCCTCATAGTTCCTAATTGTCTAGGCATTTTGAGGGTTTTCGTGAGAGTAAAAAGGCTCCTGAAACACATTGTTTGAAAAGTTATTATACAACGAACACTCATCCAACCACCACTTAGATCAACAGATCATTTCCAGCACTCCGGAGTCTCCTTGGGTCCCCTTCCATTCACCCTGCCCTGCCACCCCCAGAGCAAACTCCAATTCTGACTTTTATCTCAACTTTCCTTGTAATTTTACCAATCAAATATGCATCCCTAAAAGGGTACGGTAGTTTGGTTTTGCCTGGCTTTGAATTTTATGCCAATGGAATACTTCTTTTGTGTCCAGTTTCTTTGAACGTTCTTTCTGTGAGGTTCATTCATGTTGCAGGTAGCAGTGGTCTTTGCTTTTTCTTTGCTGTATAGTATTTTATTGTCTGACCTGACCATGAATTAGGCTGGTGGACACTTGGGTTATCAATCTATTGATAGGATTTTTTTTATAAATTCACACAGAGACAAATACAAACACTCCCACTCCACACATAGTCATACTGATTCAGAGTTGAGTTCTTTATGAATTCAGAAACTTGAGTTTGACTTTAAAGTGTAGTAAAATCCTTCGTTTTGAACTCCTGGTTACACTGCTAATTTGGTTTTTTTCACACTCTTATAGCCAAATTCTGACCCTAGGGACATAATCCATCTTCCTCAACAGAGGTATCACTATAAGATTTTCTCCTAAGGTCATTAAGCATTAGATGAAGACAATGTCAGGCAATGGGACATTTCCTCCAAGGATTCTAGAAAATGATTAGCATACACATTTAAGGGATCATTCTAAAAAAAAAAAAAAAAAACTAACTTCAAGGTTTTTCAGGGAAATAGTTAAGCAACCCCTTTCCCAGAGCTGGCCTTACCCCACTAACAAGGCATAAGTAGACCTCTTGACCTTGGGCATGCATTAAACAGGGATGCCCCTGAACTTTAGCTGCAGAGGTCTTGATAGGTGCTACCGTGCTGCTCTGATGACGTGTTTTTCAGCTCAGACTCCAAGCAGCAGTGGATCTTCATGCTAAGGGATAACATCCCCTCCCATAACCAGAGTCAGGTAGCCATGGGTCCCACAAAGACATCACAGCTGGCAGCTGGCTGGGAGCTCACAGTGGAGGAGCAGAGCTGCTGCTCTGCAGGACCCTGGCCAGCATGGGCCAAGCAAATTGGCGGAAAGCCAAGCCTTCTGCAGCAATCAGTCGATACACTCCCTTCAAGACTGTGCTTTGAACAAGTGGGTAAATTAAGACTTAATTATAAGAGTTCAAAGCACTAAGCCGCTGCCCTGGCGTAGAGCAGACCTCTCAGGATAAAAGCCACTCCAGACACACAGCAGCACAGGACCCAGCTGGGCAGAAACCTTTCCCTTAGCGACAAGTGGAGCAAGGGTGATTGATGGTGGTCCTTGGGTGAGAAAGAGCTGATGTCCAACGGCAGAGACACACTCACTCTCTGAAGGCTGGGGACTCATTTTCAAACAATCCTTTATCAGTTTCATAAACCCCTTCTCAGAGACCATCAAATATAGCTACCTGGACTAAATACAATACACCTGGTCCCCAGCAATTCTGTCAAATGAAGCCTTTATGGAATTCTGTCCTAACAAGGCCCACGTGTGCCACTGGTACATTAAAAAAACGATCTGAGTTGTGAGAGAACAGGTGACACTTGTGTGATTTGTGGTATCTCATTGTCCTCCCTTGTGCAGCTGTTTTGTGTTGTGATGGGTCTTTCCTAGTGACTCTCTCATCCCACTGGCATTGATTTATAGATCCCCCAGAAGAGGAGTCGTGTATCCTCCATCAGTTTAGGGGTTGTCCAGACTTAGGAACCATATCTGGTGCCACCAAGGGAGAGAAACGTCTTGGCACTGTTTCTCCTCCCGTTGAGTGATCCCACTCAGGTAAGAGCCATGTCAACACCTGAATACAACTGCCCCGTGCCGGGTGGGGGCCACCTGTCCAGCCAGGATCGCGCTGACCCCTGCTCTGTCCCCACAGGTTTCGGCATGACCACCCCCGCCACGGTGGGCGGGAAGGCCTTCCTCATCGCCTACGGGCTGTTCGGCTGCGCCGGGACCATCCTGTTCTTCAACCTCTTCCTGGAGCGCATCATCTCGCTGCTGGCCTTCATCATGCGCGCCTGCCGGGAGCGCCAGCTGCGCCGAAGCGGCTTGCTGCCCGCCACCTTCCGCCGCGGCTCCGCGCTCTCGGAGGCCGACTGCCTGGCAGGCTGGAAGCCCTCGGTGTACCACGTGCTGCTGATCCTGGGCCTGTTTGCTGTGCTGCTGTCTTGCTGCGCCTCGGCCATGTACACCAGCGTGGAGGGCTGGGACTACGTGGACTCGCTCTACTTCTGCTTCGTCACCTTCAGCACCATCGGCTTCGGGGACCTGGTGAGCAGCCAGCGCGCCGCCTACCGGAACCAGGGGCTCTACCGCCTGGGCAACTTCCTCTTCATCCTGCTCGGCGTGTGCTGCATCTACTCGCTCTTCAACGTCATCTCCATCCTCATCAAGCAGGTGCTCAACTGGATGCTGCGCAAGCTGAGCTGCCGCTGCTGCGCGCGCTGCTGCCCCGCGCCCGGCGCGCCCCTGGCCCGGCGCAACGCCATCACCCCGGGCTCCCGGCTGCGCCGCCGCCTGGCCGCACTCGGCGCCGACCCCGCGGCCCGCGACAGCGACGCCGAGGGCCGCCGCCTGTCGGGAGAGCTCATCTCCATGCGCGACCTCACGGCCTCCAACAAGGTGTCGCTGGCGCTGCTGCAGAAGCAGCTGTCGGAGACGGCCAACGGCTACCCGCGCAGCGTGTGCGTCAACACGCGCCAGAACGGCTTCTCGGGCGGCGTGGGCGCGCTGGGCATCATGAACAACCGCTTGGCCGAGACCAGCGCCTCCAGGTAGACGCGCAACCTGTCGCGCCACGGACCCTCAAGCAGGCTGGCGTGCAGCCGGGCGGCGTTTGCTCTCCTCTCAGACGCTGGCGCTTTCTTAACCTTTATCCAATAAAATGAAACAAAACAAAAAAAAAAAATTTTTTTTAAAGAAATACTATTTGGCCAGGCCTGATGTTATCAAGGGCAGGTTTTGGGGGAGCCTGTTATTCTCGTGGGTCCCCTTCTTGCAGAATCATGGTCCCCAGCAGATTCTCCTCTGGGGAGAGAAAAAGTGGCACCCCAGACCCTCGCCTG